>CAUYQU010007035.1:0-26288 GCA_963574635.1 Cheracebus regulus | reverse complement strand
CTATTTAATATTTTTTTTTTTTTTTTTTTTTTTTTTTTTTTTGTGGGAGAAGAGGGGCAAAGTCTCCCTTGCTCCCAATGCAGTGGTGCAATCACACTTCAGCCTCCTGAGTAACTGGACTACACACGCGCACCACCATGCCCGGCTAGTTTCTGTTTTGTTTTGTTTTTTGAGATAGAGTCTCTCTTAGTTCTTGGAACAAAAGTTTGTGATGTGAAAAATAAAAAAAAGAAAAATAATAAATTTAAAAAAAGAGAGTCTCTCTCTGTCGCCAGGCTGGAGTGCAGTGGCACAATCTCGGCTAACTGCAACCACTGCCTCTCGGGTTCAAGCGATTCTCCTGCCTCAGCCTCCCAAGTAGCTGGGACTACAGGCATGTGCCACCATGCCCAGCTAATTTTTGTATTTTCAGTAGAGATGGGGTTTCACTATGTTGGCCAGGATGGTCTCGAACTCCTAACCTCAGGTCATCCTCCCGCCTTTGCCTCCCAAAGTGCTGGGACTACAAGCGTCAACCACCAAGCCTGACCCCCATCATTTTTCCTGCTACTCCACCCCTTGCTCCCTGAGCTCCAGCAACATCAGCCTTCTTTCAGTTCCTTCATTGTATTAAGTTCTTTCTCACCTCCAGGACTTTACCCAAGCTGTTTGTTCCACTTGGAATATACTTTCTTGGCTTTTTCTACTTTTCATCTTTCATCTCTCAGCATAAATATCACCTCTGGACTCAAGCCATCCTCTCGCCCCAGCTTCCTGGCTAGCTGGGACCACAGGCATGCACCACCATACCCAACTAATTTTTTGTAAAGACGGTTTCACCATGCTACTCAGGCTGGTCTCAAACTCTTGGACTTAAGTTATCTGCTCACCTTGGCCTTCCAAAGTGCTAGGATTACAGGCTTGAGCCACTGCACCCAGCTAATGTCTTAACTAAAGGCCTAAAATACGTTTTCTAAACATATTTAGATATGCTATATACTTTCTTTTCTCCCCCTACCCCTTTTTTTTTTGTGAGACGGAGTCTTGCTCTGTCGCCCAGGCACACCATCTTGTCTCACTGCAACCTCTGCCTCCCAAGTTCAAGTGATTCTCCTGCCATGGCCTCCAGAGCAGCTGGGCTTACAGGCACACGCCACCACACCTGGCTAATTTTTGCATTTTTAGTAGAGACGAGGTTTCAGTATGTTGGCCAGGTTGGTCTTAAACCCCTGACCTCAAGTGATCTGCCCGTCTTGGCCTCCCAAAGTGCTGGGATTACAGGTGTGAGCCACTGCACCCAGGCTGATATGTTTTCTTTCTCTCTCTCTTTTTTTTTTTTTTTCTGAGACACAGTCTTGCTCTGTTGTCCAGGCTGGAGTGCAGCGGCAAGATCTTGGCTCACTGCAACCTCCTATGCCTTCTGGATTCAAGCAGTTCTCATGCCTCAGCCTCCCAAATAGCTGATACTACAGGTACACACCTCGCCTGGCTAATTTTTTATATTTTAATACAGACAGAGTTTTACCCTGTTGCCTAGGCTGGTCTTGAACTCCAAGCTCAGGCAAGCCGCCCACCTCAGCCTCCCAAAGTGCTAGGATTACAGGCATGAGCCACCATGCCTGGCCTGGCCGATATGTTTTCTAAAATGTTTCTCTTATATCATCCAATTTATTTCCCTTTTAGTACTTTTTACAATTTCTGATTATCAATTGTCTCTTATTTTACTTTTATTTTTAAATTTATTAGCATTTTTTTAGAGACGGGATCTCACTGTCATCCAAACTGGAGGGCACTTGTAGCTCACTGCAGCTTTGAATGCCTGTGCTCAAGTGATCCTCCCACCTCAGCCTCCCAAGTAGCTAGGACTACAGGTATATGCCACCATACCCAGGTATTTTTTTAATATTCGTTAGCGTGTTGTTCCCATAGCCTCAAGCAATCCTCCCATATGAGCCTCCCAAAGCACTGGGATTACAAGCATGAGCCACTTGCCCAGCCGAGTTGTCTCTTTTTGCCCTTGACTGTGAACACATGAAAACAGGACCAAGCAGCCGGACATGGTGGCTCATGCCTGTAATCCCAGCACTGGGAGGCCAAGGTGGGCAGATGACCTGAGGTCGGCAGTTCAAAACCAGCCTGACCAACATGGAGAAAGCCCATATGTACTATTAAAAAAAAAATTACAAAATTAGCCAGGCATGGTGGCACATGCCTGTAATTTCAGCTACTTGGGAAGCTGAGGCAGGAGAACCACTTGAACCCAGGAGGCGGAGGTTGCGGTGAGCTGAGATAGGGCCATTGCACTCCAGCCTGGGCAACAAGAACAAAACTCCGTCTCAAAAAACAACAACAAAAAAGACAACAAGGAGCATGTGTACAGCACATTGTAGGTACTCAATAAATGTTGACTGAATGAACATGACCACAGTCAATCCTTCCAGTCTTTCCTTTAACCATTGTCTCCCTCAAATTTTATGCCCCAGTTGCACTGAACAACTTAGGAGTTTCCTTCTTCTATTTTGTTTTATTTCCCTGGGTCTTTGATCTTGCTGCTCTCTTTGCTCAGAATGTTTTGATTGATAAGGTTTACAGAAGGAATGGAGTTTGTGCTAAATCTTGAAGCATGGTTTGAATTTGAATTGACAGAGGGGAAGAAGCAGCATCATTGAAGTCTAAGAAAGACCAAAAAGCTGTGAAATGAATTGACTATTCGTTCCACACTTAATGATCAAGCCTCGTGGTCAAGAAGGGTCAAGAATTGACGCCTTATAATCTCAGCACTTTGGAAGTCCAAGAGTTTGAAACCAGCCTGGACAATACAGTGAAACTCCATCTCTGTAAAAAGTACAAATATTAGCTGGGTACAGTGGCTCATGCCTATAATCCCAGCACTTTGGGAGGCTGAGGCAGGCGGATCACCTGAGGTCAGGAGTTCGAAACCAACCTGCCCAACATGGCGAAACCCCATCTCTACTAAAAACACAAAAACTTAGCCGAGTATGGCAGCTGGCGCCTGTAATCTCAGCTACTCGGGAGGCTAAGGCAGGAGAATCGCTTGAACCCAGGAGGCGTAGGTTACAGTGAGCTGAGATCATGCCACTGCACTCCAGCCTGGGCCACAGGAGGGAAACTCCATCTCAAAAAAGAAAAAGAGAATACAAAAATTAAGGCTGGGTGCTCTGGCTCTTGCCTGTAATCCCAGCAGTTTGGGAGGCCAAAGCGAGCAGATCATCTGAAATCACAGGTTTGAGACCAGCCTGGCCAAGATGGTGAAACCCCATCTCTATAAAAAAAAAATACAAAAATTGGCCAGGCGCAGTAGCTCACACCTGTAATCCCAGCACATTCATCAGGCCCAAGGAAATGAGGACAGGACTTCAAGTTATGCACCCCTCACACGCATGCCCAAAGTCTATTTTATGTATTTTTGTTTTGTGTTGTTTTGTTTATTTGAGACAGGGTCTCCTTCTATAGACCAGGCTGGAATGCACTGGTGCAAACACAGTTACCTGCAGCCTTGACCTCCTGGGCTCAAGCAATCCTCCTGTTTCAGCCTCCTGAGTAGCTGAGACTACAGCTTTAAAAAAAAAAAAAAAAAAAAATTTTTTTTTTAAGTTAGGGCAGCCAGGCACAGTAGCTCACGCCTGTAATCCCAGCACTTTGGGAGGCCGAGGCAGGCAGATCACCTGAGGTCGGGAATTTGAGACCAGCCTGACCAACATGGAGAAACCCCGTCTCTATTAAAAAATACAAAGGCTGGGCGCGGTGGCTCACGCCTGTAATCCCAGCACTTTGGGAGGCCAAGGTGGGTGGATCACCTGAGGCCAGGAGTTCAAGACCAGCCTGGCCATTGTGGTGAAACTCCATCTTAAAAAAAAAAAAAAATTAGCCAGGCATGGTGGCACATACCTGTAATCCCAGCTACTCGGGAGGCTGCGGCAGGAGAACCACTTGAACCCAAGAGTCAGAGGTTGTAGTGAGTGGAGAGCCCACCATTGCACTCCATCCTAGGCAACAAGAGTGAAACTCCATCACAAAACTAAATAAATAAATAAATAGAATAGAAGACAGGTGGGGTCTTGCCATGTTGCCCAGGCTGGTCTCAAATTCCTGTGCTCAACTCATCATCCTACCTCCACCTCCCAAAGTGCTGGGATTACAGGCATGAGCCACCTCACCTGGCCCAAAGGGTATTGTTGACCTGTTAACAATATTATTATTAATATCAATATTATTGACCTGTTAGGAATCAGCTGCACAATAGGAGGTGAGCAGGAGGGGCGTGTTACTGCCTGAGCCCTGCCTCCTGTGAACTCAGCAGGGCGTTAGATTCTCATAGGAGCACAAATCCTATTGTGAACTGCACACATGAAAGATCTAGGTTGCACACTCCTTATGAGAATGTACCTAATGCCTGATGATCTGAAGTGAAACAGTTTCATCCTAAAATAATTTCCCCGACCCCATAAAAAAATTGTCTTCCGGCCGGGCGTGGTGGCTCACACCTGTAATCCAAGCACTTTGGAGGCCAAGGCGGGCGGATCACCTGAGGTCGGGAGTTCAAGACCAGCCTGACCAACATGGTGAAACCCCGTCTTAAAAAAAAAAAAAAAGAAAAAAAATTGTCTTCCACAAAACCTGGTGCCAAAAAGGTTGGGAACCACTGATTTAAAGGCATTTTGGCCAGGTATAGTGGCTCACACCTGTAATCCCAGCACTTTGGGAGGCCAAGGCAAGAGGATGGCTTGAGGCCAGGAGTTAAAGACCAGCCTGCGTGACATAATGAGACCTCATCTCTACAAAAAAATAAATAATTAGCTGGAGTTGGTGTCGGACACCTGTAGTCCTAGCTACTAGGGGTGCTAAGGTGGGAGGATTGCTAAAGCCCAGGAGGTTGCGGCTGCTGTAAGCCAACATTGAACCACTGTGCTTCAGGGCAACAGAGTGAGACCCTGTCTCAAAAATAAATAAATAGAAGTATTTTGTTCCTGACTAGCTGCCTCACCCGTTATCTTCATGTTCCTGGAAGTTGTGATACAAAAAACAAGGTATAGACTGGGTGTGGTGGCTCACACCTGTAATCCCAGCACTTTGAGAGGCTGAGGCACAGATCACTTGAGCTCAGGAGTTCAAGACCAGCCTGACAAACATTGTGAAACCCATCTCTATTGAAAATACAAAGTTGGCTGGGTGTGGTGGCTCACGCCTGTAATCCCAGAACTTTGGGAGGCTAAAGCGGGTAGATATGAGGTCAAGAGATCAAAACCATCGTGGCCAACATGGTGAAACCGTCTCTACTAAAAATACAAAAACTGGGTGTGGTGGCGCACACCTATAGTCCTGGCTACTTGGGAGGCTGAGGCAGGAGAATCGCTTGAACCCTGGAGGTGGAGGTTGTAGTGACTGAGATCACGCCACTGCACTCCAGCCTGGCAACAGAGCAAGGCTCCCCCTCAAACAAAGAAAAACAAAATTAGCCAGGCCTGGTGGCACATCATGCCTGTAATCCCAGCTACTCAGAGGCTGAGGCAAGAGAATCGCTTGAATGGGAGATGGAGATCGCAATGAGCTGAGATGACACCATTGCACTCCAGCCTGGACAACAAGAGTGAAACTTAGCCTCAAAAAAAATATATAGCCAATCTATAGTTTGTTATTTTAATGTAATTTTTTGATAAACAACTTGGAAACTGCCTCTTCTTTTTCATTTTTTTTTTCTTTTGTTTGTTTGAGACAGAGTCTCATTCTGTCACCAGGCTGAAGTGCAATGGCGAGATCTCAGCTCACTGCAACCTCTGGCTCCCTGGTTCAAGGGATTCTCCTGCCTTAGCCTCCTGAGTAGCTGGGACTACAGGCATGAGCCACCATACCCAGCTAATTTTTGTAGTTCTTTAGTAGAGACAAGGTTTTACCATGTTGGCCAGGATGGTCTTGATCTCTTGACCTTGTGATCTGCCCACCCCAGCCTCCCAAAGTGCTGGGATTACAGCACCACCCATGGCCTACTTTAAAAACTCACTTGTGCTGGGCACAGTGGCTCATGCCCGAAATCCCAGCACTTTGGGAGGCCCATGGGCAGATCACCTGAGGTCAGGACTTCAAAACCAACCTGGCCAACATGATGAACCTCATCTCTACTAAAAATACAAAAAATTAGCCAGACATGGTGGTGGATGCCTGTAATCCCAGCTACTTGGGAGTCTGTGACAGGAGAATCGCTTGAACCCAGGAGGTGGAGGTTGTAGTGAGCCAAGATTGCACCATTGTACTCCAGCCTTGGCAACAAGACTGTTTAAAAAAAGAGCAAGACTGTTTAAAAAAAAAAACCTCAACTGGGCACTGTGGCTCACGCCTGTAATCCCAGCACTTTGGGAGGCTGAGGCAGGCAGATCACGAGGTCAGGAGTTTGAGACCAGCCTGGCCAACATAGTGAAACCCTGTCTCTACTAAAAATACAAAAATTAGCTGATGGTGACAGGTGCCTGTAATCTGAGCTACTCAGGAGGCTGAGGCACGAGAATGGTTTGAACCTGGGAGGCAGAGGTTGCAGTGAGCAGAGATGGCGCCATTGCACTCCAGCCTGGGCGACAGGAAACAAACAATCTAAAAAAACCTCACTTGTTTGCCAGGCATGATGGCTCACAGCTGTGATTTGAGCTGTTTGGAAGGCTGAAGCAGGAGCTCAAAGAGTTCAAGGCTAGCCTGGGCAACACAGGAAGAACAAGTAAATAAAAAGTTCAAAAAAACCCAAAAACATTTGTCATGTTGGGGGCAGTGGTGTGTCCCTGTAATCCCAGCTACTCAGGAGACTAAGACAGGAAGATTTTTTTTTAAGAGGTGGGGCTTCACTATGTTGTTCAAACTGGTCTTGAACTCCTGGGCTCAAGCCATCCACCTGCGTTGGCCTCCCAAAGTGTTGGAATTACAGGTGTGAGCTGCCACACTCAGCCTCAGGAAGAGCTCTGGAGCCCAGGAGTTAAAGACCAGCCTGGGAGCCAGGTGCAGTGGCTCATGCCTGTAATCGCAGCATTTTGGGAGGTTGAAGTGGGTAGATGGTTTGAGCCCAGGAGTTTGAGATTAGCCTGGGCAAAGAATAAGACTTTGTCTCTATTTAAATAAATTTGTAACAAACAAACAAAAAACAGCCTGGGCAACATAGCAAGACCTTCATCTGAATAAAAATAATAAATAAACAAACACACTTGTATCTGCTACTAATTAGAGCATATATGCAGGGTAACTTGAATCTATGCTCCTGGGTTGTGGGTCTCAAATTTGGCCCAAGTAAATTCTACTTATATTAATTTTGCCTCAGTTTTTTCCTTTAGGTTGACAATAGCATGGTGGTTAACAGCAGTCACAATGACATGTTATGGCTAAGGTCAACCTAGGTTCTGCCATTTACTAACTGAGTAAACTCAGGTAACTTTTTTTTTTTTTTTTTTGAGATGGAGTCTCACTCTGTCACCAGGCTGGAGTGCAGTGGTGCGATCTTGGCTCACTGCAACCTCCACCTCCCAGGTTCAATCAATTTTTCTGCTTTAGCCTCTCGAGTGGCTGGGATTACAGGCGTGCATAACCATGCCCAACTAATTTTTGTATTTTTAGTAGAGATAGGGTTTCACCATGTTGGTCAGCTGGGATTACAGGTGTAAGCCACCACACCTGGCTAACTCAGATAACTTCTAAACTGTTCTGTTCTAAGCCTTAGTTTAATTAGTAAAACAAATATTCTAATAATGACCATGCCATAGATTCTTGTGCAGATTAAATAAAATGCTATATGTAAAGAGTCTGTCAAATAGTGATGTTTGGCAAATGTTAGCTATTAATTTTATTTATTTAGTTATTTTTCCTTGAGACAGTGTCTCTGTTGCCCAAGCTGGAGTGCAGTGGCATGATCTCGGCTCACTGCAACCTCCATCTCCCCAGGTTCAAGCGATTCTTCCGCCTCAGCCTCCCAAGTAGGTGGGATTATAGGTGTATGCCATTGTGCTCGGCTAATTTTTGTATTTTTTTAGTAGAGACAGGTTTTCACCATGTTGGGCAGGTTGTTCTCAAACTCATCAGTTGATCCTCCCGCCTCAGCCTCCCAAAGTGCTGGGATAACAGGCATGAGCCACTGCACCTAGTGGCACTTCTTAAAATGAGTATCTTTCTTTCAAAAAGAAAATATATAGAAATCTTGGTAAGATAAACAGGAGGGAACAATATTTGCCTTAGGAAGGTTAATTCTGACCTTATAAAGAATGACTTTTGCTGGTGTGGTGGTTCATACCTATAATCCCAGCAATTTGGGAGGCTGAAGTGGGCGGATCACACGTCAGGAGTTGGAGACCAACGTGGCCAATGTGGTGAAACCCCATCTCTACTAAAAATATAAAAAATTAGTTGGGCATGGTAGCGGGCGCCTGTAGTACCAGTTACTTGGGAAGGCTGAGGCAGGAGAATCGCTTGAACCTGGGAGGCGGAGGTTGCATTGAGCCAAGATCGCGCCACTGCACTCCAGCCTGGAGGACAGAGTGAGACTCCGTTAAAAAAGAGTGGTGGCTCACGCCTGTAATCCCAGGACTTTGAGAGGCCAAGGCAGGTGGCTCACCTAAGATCGGGAGTTAGAGACCAGCCTGACCAACATGGAGAAATGCGGTCTCTACTAAAAATGCAAAATTAGCCAGGCATGGTGACGCATGCCTGTAATCTCAGCTACTCAGGAAGCTGAGGCAGGAGAATCGCTTGAACCCGGGAGGTAGAGGTTGCAGTGAGCTGAGATCGCGCCATTGTACTCCAGCCTGGGCAACAAGAGCGAAACTCTGTCTCAGAAAAAAGACTGCTTTTCGGCCGGGATGTGTGACTGGGCGTTGTGGAGTTTCAAGATGCTGATGAACTGAAGGTCTGGTGCTTGAAAGAATCAGTGAAGCTTTTCAAGTAGATGAGATATATTTGGATATGTTACCTTTAGTATCTACAGGATAGAGGTTGCTTTTTTTGGTTGTTCTTTTCATAGTGGTAGCAAAGGTGAATTCTGAGATGGTCCCAACCATCTATAAGAATATTACCTGACAGTTTTGTGTCTCTGCCTTATAGTTGAGTTGATCCTGTAGAAAATTTTTATGGAGTTCAATTTCATTAAAGTAGTTTTTCTATGAACCAGCTGTGGTCTGTAACTTGACAGTGTTAATACCAAAGAGCAATACATTAATCATGGTTCATATACTCAACAAAGATATGACTTAACTCTAAAGATTGTTAAGATTGTTATTTTACAGTATAGTCTTTTTTTCTTTCTTTTTTTTTTTTTTTTTTGCAGTTTATGAGATCTGAGTCTTTTTTTTTTTTTAAGGCTCCACTCTTGTTTCCCAGGCTGACATACAGTGGTGCGATCTAAGCTCACTGCACCATCTGCCTCTTGGGATCATTCTCCTGCCTCAGGTTTCCACGTAGCTGGGATCACAGGCATGCATCACCAGCCAGCTAATTTTTTATTTTTACACATTTTTGTTTTGTTTTGAGTCTTGCTAGCGCCCAGGCTGGAGTGCAGTGGCACAATCTGAATTCACTGCAACCTCCGCCTTCCAGGTTCAAGTGATTCTCCCACCTCAGCCTCCCAAGTAGCTGGGATTACAGGGCTAATGTTTGTAGAGATGGGGTTTTACCATGCTGGCCAGGCTGCAAACTCCTGACCTCAGGTGATCCGCCCATTTTGGCCTCCCAAAGTACTGGGATTACAGGCACAAGCCACCATGCCCACCCAGTGTATTCTTAAACATTACTGTTGAGCCCCATATAGGACAATGGTGGACTTTGAATATTTGCACATCTATAGTAAAATGCAATGCTACCTTCATTTTTTGTTGGTATGCTAAAGAAACTTTTTAAAGTATCTCACTTTAAAAAAAATTGGTTTAGGCCGGGCGCGGTGGCTCACGCCTGTAATCCTAGCACTTTGGGAGGCCAAGGTGGGTGGATCACCTGAGGTCAGGAGTTCAAGACCAGCCTGGCCATCATGGTGAAACCCCATCTTTAAAAAAAAAAAAAAAAAAAAGTAAAAAAAAAAAAATTGGTTTGTATATTTTATGTGCTTATACATTTTTCCATAGTACTGCAGATCATTTTAGTGATTAAATTTGACACTTTTGACAGAAAAATAGGTCAGTGAGTTCCTTGGGATCAAAAAGGGGTTGATTGCAAATGGACAGGAGGGAATCGTTAGAGTGATTCTACAGCTGTTCTGCATCTTGCTTATGTTATGACTATGCATTTGTCAAATCTTAATAGGATGAATTTTACTGAATGTAAAATCATACTTCAATAGACCTGACTTTATAAAAACTTAAAAAGACTTTTACGGGAACCAACTTTTTTTTTCATTTAACATGTTAACATGTGTAAAACTTGGACACTGTTCCTAAGGAGCCACAGTCTTCCTCTAAAATTAGTAACGGGCCTGCTGCAGTGGCTCACACCTATAATCTCAACACTTTGGGAGGCTGAGGTGGATGGATCGCTTAAGCTAAAAATACAAAAATTAGTCTGGCATGGTGGCGCTGTGTCTGTAGTCCCAGCTACTCCAGGGGCTGAGGTGAGACGATTGCTTGAGGCCAGGAGGTGGAGGTTACAGTGAGTCCAGATCATGCCACTGCGCTCCAGCCTGGGCGTCAGAGGGAGACTCTGTTTCAGTTTAAAAAAAAAGAAAATGTACCCTGGTTGGAACGTACCAGGTGATACCTGACACCGAGTGTAAGTGCTCTGTTTTCTTTTTTTAAAAAAAATATTTTTAAATTTTTGAGTGCTGTTTTCTTTACCACCTTTACCACTAGAGGGCACCAATCAGTCAAGTCAATCTACATACTATAAGGAAACAATATGAGAAAGCTGTAGGAAGCTGTTTCTAGCATTCATTCTTTTAACAAATATGTTTTGAGCACTTAATATGTGCCAAACATTGGAGTAGCTGGTATAGTGTTTTGGAATTTATAGTCTTGAGCACCTACTATGTGCCTGAGAGAAAACAGGCATGGGGATAGAAGGTACGGTTCATTTGTGATTTTGTGATTACTCATTGTCTTCCTGTCCTTGGCCATGAGTCTCTTGAGAACAATTACTTAGTGTCTACTTTGTGTCAGATGGTGTGCCTGTTGCTGAGGATTCAGGGATAAATAAGACACAGTGGCAGTCTACCAATAAACAATGTCTTACTGGTTAGAATAAAAACACATGAGCTAGTTCTGTGGAATTCCAGTTCCTGTGACCTAAAAATAAAGATCCTTGATTATAAAACTCATTAATACATTGAGCTGCGAACCTCCCAGCATAGAGGCATGCCCGCAATGGATGCTTAGTGAGTCTGTGAGTTGATATGAGCCCAGGAGGCTGCTTCTGGTCTGGGTGCCAAGTATATGTTTCAGTGGATTAGACTAGGGCTTCATCATCCTTCAGGTCAGGGTGGGGCTGTGCTGAGTTTTCGTGGGTGAAATGCTTTGAAGATGACGTTTCTGCCTATTTATCTGCTCACAGCCTTGCTATTAAAGGTGTCAACATCATCTTTCACATTTCCAGGTCAGCAATCCTCTTGTCCCTAAATTGACTGGTACTGGAGGGAAAGCCAGATGGGACATAAACCATCATTTTGATATGAGGGCTTGTGTTCACTAGGATACTCCGTCTTCTCTGAGGGGAGCTCTAATTCCAGTAGAGCTCAGTCTCAAGACCTGGACAGTAGGGTTGGCGGCTAGAAAAGGATGTTTTAAAACACTGAGACCTCATCTACAAGAAGAAAAAAAGGCCAAAAAAAGGAGGGGGGGGGTGTCTTCTTAAGTGTGGATTGTGTAGAGTGACTCCCTTCCAAAGAGTACAGTATAGAAAATGGGAAGGGAGGGGCAGAGTAAGTTTACAGTGGAGAGACTTGACACACTTCCTCATCCAGGCGATCAAGGTCAACATCAACATTGCTATGTTGCTATTTGTGCCCTTAATATGATGTGATGAAATGGCATTTTACCTCTGTGATCTTACCCTCAAAAATTTATAATCCCAGTCTAATCATGAGAAAAGCATCACAATCGCAACTGAGGGACAGTCTACAAAATACTTGACCAGTATTTTTCAAAACGGTTAAGGTCATCAAAACAAAGTCTAAGAAACTTGTACAGTCAAGAGGAATCTAAGGAAACAGGAAAACTGAATGTAGTCTTGTATTCTGAATGAGATCCTGGAACAATGAAAGGTCATTAGGTAAAAATTAAGGAAGTATGAACTTCAGTTAATAGTAATGTATTAGCCGGGTGCGGTGGCTCAAGCCTGTAATCCTAGCACTTTGGAAGGCTGAGGTGGGTGGATCACCTGAGGTCAGGAGTTTAAGACCAGCCTGGCCATCATGGTGAAATCCCATCTTTAAAAATAAAAAAATAGTAATGTATTAGTATTAGCTCATTAATTGTAATACATGTACTCCACTAACGTAAGATGTTAATAAAAGGGGGAACTGGGTGCCAGGTGTAGGGGAACTCTACTATTTTCAATTTTTTTATAAATCAAAAATTGTCACTGGCTGGGTGCAGTGGCTCATGCCAGTACTCCCAGCACTTTGGGAGGCCGAGGTGGGTGGGTCACCTGAGGTCAGGGGTTGGAGACCAGTCTGGCCAACATGGTGAAATCTTGTCTTTACTAAAAATACAAAAATTAGCCGGGTGTGGTGGTGCATGCCTGTAGTCCCAGCTACTCGGGAGGGTGAGGCAGAAGTTACAGTGAACTGAGATTGCACCACTGCACTCCAGCCTAGGTGACAGAGGGAGACTCCGTCTCAATAAAAAAAGAAGGATGAGGCTTGGCAATATCAAGACCCCCTCCTTTACAATAAAATTAAAATTAAAAAATTAGTTAGGCATGATGACATGCACCTGTGGTCCTGCTACTTGGGAGACTGAGGTTAAAGGATGGCTTGAGCCCAGGAGGTTGCTGCTACAGTGAGCTAGTCACTCTACTGTACTCCAGCCTGGGCAACAGAGTGAGACCCTGTCTCAATAAAAGGTGGGGTAGTGGTGGTATCCAGAATACAGCTATGCCTTAAAGTTTTTCTTTCTTCCAAGTTCCTGTTTATAAGTCAGTCACTATGCTAAATGCTGTACATACATTTAATCATTACAATAGCTTGTGTTGGGTATAATTAATCTCCTTTTACAGCAGCTGATGAAACAGCCGGGTGTGGTGGCATGCACCTGTAGTCCTACTTGGGACGCTGAGGTGGGAGAATCGTTTGAACCTGGGAGGCAGAGGGTGCAGTGAGCTGTGAGCACGCCACTGAGCTGTGGCCTGGGTGATTGAGTGAGACCCTGCTGCAAACAAAACAAAAAAACTGATGAGACGGAGAAGTAACGTGTGGAACTAGGGTTGGAACCAAGATCTGACTGATTCCGAAATTGTTTGTGTATAACTCTCAGTATTCTGGCTTTTCTAGGAAATGGTTTTTAAGCAGTTATCCTAAAACATGCCTTCCTGAAAGGAGTACTGTATTCTAAACCACGGGGACCAAAGACTTCCCACATCTCACTTTGGTGATGATTATCTCTAAAGTCCCTCAGTTCCAGGGTGGACATTCAAGCCAAAAGGACCTCTAAGGGGTCAAAGTTCAACCACAGTAGTTTATTTTACAAATGGGGAAGGCGAAGGGCAGCCTGAGCACTTGCCCCAAATCACAATGAGAAGGGCTAGAGACCCAGTTTGTTATTGTCTCTTTTTCCTCACAACTTCCCCTTTGTAGTTAAGAAGGGAAGCAGAAGCTGACCTTTCCGTCTTCCCCTGTTTCTCACGTGGAACTGCCGCACCCAGGGTGGGTAACGTGTCCAAGGGCACACTTGCCCGTGGGCTGGCCTGCACGAAGGTCTGTTCCCACCGATAAGACCCACATTCTCAGCACATCCTAATCAAGTAGCTACTAAGTGGAGGGACCGAAGACTAGGTATCACGGGGAGGGGCCTGCATCGACCAGGGCCAGTCCCAGGATGGCTGAGGAGGTTCCTGGATCCACATGGGGAAGAGCGCCGAGAGTCGGGGACCTGGGTTCCTTTCCAGGACACGCCTTTGGAACTGCGGCGTCCAGTCGTACAACAGTCACTCTGGGGCCACGGCGACCCCTGCGCCCACCCTCGGGCCCCGCTGCTTCTGGGCTCTTTATAGGCGGGGTATACGCGCCGGCGTCACAAAGCGCCGCGACCGCGCCGGAGGCCGAGAGGAGGCGTGGCAGCGGTAGGAGGAGGAGGAAGAGGTGATGGAGGAGGGGGAAGGCGGTGGCTGGGGGGGAAGGCGGTGGCGGGGGGAAAGGGAGGGGCGCGCGCACGCGCGTCGGGCTGCCAGCCGCCAAGAGCCGCCCCCCTCCCGGCGTGCGCCGCTCCTCCCTCTCTCTCTCCCTCCCTCCCTCCCTGCTTCTCAGCTCCGTCGCTCCCGCGGTGCGAGGCGCTCTAGCTCTCCTCCTCCGCTGCTGCCCCTCCCCCCGCGCAGTCGCCGCCGCCACCGCCGCGAGACCCCCTCACGCCTCGCTCCCCCCACCCCCTCCAGCCCCGCGCGCCCTGCGGCCCCCGAAGAGAACGAGAGGGCGGGCGAGCGCGGCGTTCCCGGGCTGGCCTGGCCCCCTCCCTTCACCATCGCGGGCCCTCCGCCGCCTTCCTCCGCTTCCACCTCCTCTCCCCCCCCCCTAAGTTGAGGCCCCCTCCGGGGGGGGGAGGCCCGGGAACGGGACCGGGAGCGAATTCTAACTCCTTCGACCCCTCCTCTCGCCCAGCCTGAGTGTGAGGGGAAGGGCCCGGCCCGACCCGTGTCGTGTGTGAGGACGACCCCGGGCGGGCCCACGGGCCGTGTAGGGCCTGGTCCGGCCCGCCGGGTGTGTGAAGAGCGGGGCCCGGTGCGGCGCGGCCCGAGGGCGAGCGGAGGGGAGGGGCCTGGTTCGGCCCGGCCGGTGCGTGAGGACTGGGGCCCGGGCCCGGCGCCGCCGCCGCCGCCGAGATGGCCCAGCAGCAGATGACCAGCTCGCAGAAGGCCCTGATGCTCGAGCTGAAATCCCTGCAGGAGGAACCGGTGGAGGGCTTCCGTATCACCCTGGTGGATGAGTCCGACCTCTACAACTGGGAGGTGGCCATCTTCGGGCCCCCCAACACCCTCTACGAAGGCGGCTACTTCAAGGTACACCCCCCCACCCCCCCGCCCCGGATCCGGCCTCCGCGGCCAAGGCCTCCGCTCTCCGCAGCTTTTGGCCGTTCCTGGGGCCAGGAGTGTGAGCACGGGCGAGTGGAGGGGGCTCCTTACCTCAGCAGCCCCCTCCCCCATCCGTGGAGGCAGGAAGGCCTAGCTCGCCGAGTGCCTTTTCTTTGTCATGGGGGCGGGGGCGGGGGCGCGGGCGGGGGCGGGAGGGCCGGCTGCACCGGGAAATCGGAGAGCCTCTCTAGTTAGGGTAGTGGCTAAGGGCGGAGGAGGCCGTCTTTGTTTCCCCGGCTGAGGGTGGGTGGGAAGAGCGGTGGTCTGTCTGTGCTTTCTCGTCCTCCCATTGCACCCCTCCCTGCGCAGGCTGGAACTGCCCCAGAGGGCAGAGTGACCTGCAACGACTGGATTGGACTTTTTTTGGGGGGTGGAGTGGGGGGGGGGGGGTGGAGTGGGGGGGGGGGTACCAGCCTGTCATTACAGAAGCTGCCTAGTGCCCTGACATTTTGAGGATTTGTTGGGCTTCTTGGGTAGTGGTAGTGCCAACTTTGCATTCCAATGGGCGGTGGTGAAGAATAGGACCCTAGGAGTGGTTTAAAAAAAAAAAAAGGGTGCCCGCGTCGTCTTTCCATTATCCATTTGGGGAACTTTTAATTTAGCCCTCTTTCCGTTCCCATTCTCTGCTTACTTCAGTCACTGGTTCTTTCAAAATGCCCTTTGTCCTCACCGTGCCACCAAGTTTGCCAAGCTTTTTTTCTCCAGGTGGAAATATCCACAGAGGGTGGAACGAGTCACGTAGGGAGATTGATAGCTTCCCACTTTGAGAAACAAAATTGAAACCTGCTCAAGTGGTTAACTCTAGGTAAAGGGGTGGTCTCACAGATGACAAGTATCATTAGAGGTGAGATGGCTTCTCTGGGTGGGATATATGGTTCCTTAGCGACCACAGACATTGTTTCTATTGTTTTATATGGTTTTAGAACAGTGGTCATCATTCCAGAATCCAGTGATTTTTTTTTTTTTTTTTTAAACTCCAAAGTAGATAACTTGGAGATCATGAGTGTTTGTTTTTACTTGAGTGTTTTTGCAGGGACTAATCACAGATTGAAAATTTGAATGTTTTAAATGGGGGGGCAGAGACAGAGGAAATGAATGCTTAGGAATCCATTTAGTTTTATTTTTTTATTTCCAAAGTTAAGTAAAATAGGCCAGTGAGTCCATTTTAGTTTGGAAAGGAGGGGTTATCTTGGCACAAGTTTTAAATGAGTATCTTAGTCATGTAGTTGTGATGTGTATTTTTAGGACTACCCAATTACTTAACTCTTGTTTTCTACCCTTCTAAAGGTGGAAACCTCAGTTTTAGGCTTGAAATTAGGTCAACTTTATAGAAGATGGGATTGATACAAGATTGTTTAATATTCACGCCTGTGTTAGTCACTGAGTGCCTAGGAAAAGCATGTTTTTAGAGTATTATGTAAGAGCAGTACCCCTACCGACTGTTAGGCTTCATCTTTTGTGGTCAGCCTACACTATACTTTTCAGATGCAGATATTTAAAATTACTAAGAAAACATACAGGATATTCGTAACAAAGTGGAAACGGTATTGCTGTGTTTATGTTGAAGCATATCCTATGTTGTCAAATATAAATTTTTATTTAGGCATACTGGAAAAATTAGTTGTACGAAATAGAATTATGCGATGCCTTTTTTAACAAAGCATTGTTTAGCAAAATCTGCTGGCTAATGTTATTGGAATAAAGTTTAATTTCCAAAAAGTGTCATTGTTTGGTACAACTGATATTTAAAGTAAATAAATGAATACTAACTAGAATAATTTCACTCTAATATGGTTAAAAACAACAGCAAAAAAAATGATATATGAGAGAAAATAATGGGTTGCAAATTGTAATATTTGTGCGTAAGTCTGGGAAAGGAGTGTGGAGAACCCTCTCTGTTTGAAATAGGTAGTATGGAAGGATTCCCTGTGTTCATACACTGATTTAAATTAAATGCTTCTGAACTTCAGTCCTTGTTTAGAATGATTTAATCTCCTACTTTGCAATGTTAGATTTCTTAAGTTTTGAGTGTTTTTACCTTTAATTCTGTCATGTATGAAAATTTGTAAACAGGTTTTATGGTTTTGTCTTACGTGAGAAGTTTGTTCAATTATATTTTCTACTACTTTTTCCCTTATTATATGGTCTTTTATCCCATTAGTCCTTTATCAGAAGAAGGCTAATTTATGGTCATGAGCAGTTAACACTAGGGATATGCTTAAAAGCATAGTTTTTATTTCACTGCTTTTGTCTTAAGACAAGGCTTTTAGTGTGTTTCACTACAGCTACAGATAAAAGTTGGCACAAAGCTTTCCCTACCATACCATTCTTCTCCCTTATGAAATGTTAGTCTTTGAACATTTAGTATAATTTATTTTCAAGTTAAACTCTTTTCCCTTTTTGGCATAGTCATTTCTGAAGGCAGCAGAATTGCCAGTCATTCTTTACATTTTTCATACTGTAACTCCTTTAATTTTTACATAGTAATAGGTTTCAAACTGATGTTTTTCACCGTGAAATAGTTGGTTCTTGTCTCTTAACCGTAGAATCTGCATTGGAGATTCGTGAGACCTGTATTTCACAGAATTTTTTGATCCTGCTTTTGCTTATTTGATATCTCCAATTTGTGTGATTCTTAGTTTTGGGCCATATAGATGTAGGATGGGCAAAAATAGTTTTTTCTTTCCATTCTGCATACTGTACAATCTTTTTGGCCTTGCTGTCTTTCTGTCTAGTTTCTTAGGTTGCTACCCTGGAGCAAGTTGGAATTTTATTATGTTACTAGAGAAATAAATTGTTGATGAAGTCAGTAGCTAATGAAGTCTTTTAACAAGTTCACCCCCTTTCTTTTGAAAGGAACTTTTGCAGGTTCTTGCTCTGTCACCCACTTTGGGGTACAGTGGTGTGATCATGGCTCACTGCAGCTTCCACCTCCTAGGCTTAAGCAATCCTC
Source organism: Cheracebus regulus (assembly GCA_963574635.1). Classification (NCBI taxonomy): domain Eukaryota; kingdom Metazoa; phylum Chordata; class Mammalia; order Primates; family Pitheciidae; genus Cheracebus; species Cheracebus regulus. Next base: position 8,113 of record CAUYQU010007035.1, on the reverse strand, counting down.
CCACCTCAGCTTCCTGAGTAGCTGGGACTACAATATTTGTTAAGTGAGGTGAGGTCTCACTATGTTATCCAGGTTGGTTTTAAACTCCTGGGTTCAAGAGATCCTCCCTTCTCAGCCACTCAAAGTGCTGGATTTACAGGCGTGAGCCACCATGCCCGGCTGGAACTATCTTTTCAAATAACTCCTGCTAAGGACTGTAGCTTAGTGTGGGTGCTTTAGTATTGAACCTCCTTAGAACTTTTGCATTATTTAATGTAAAGCATTATAGCAGTGAGTCTAGAGTCAGAAAGAGTGCCTCTGTTATGATATGCTTAACAAAAATTTAAATGATACAGAAAACTTAAAGTTTGCAGTTACCTTTTTATAGTTTTTTTTTTTTTTTTTTTTTTTTTTGAGATGTGTCACTCTGTTGCCCAGGCTGGAGTACAATGGTGCCTTCTCAGCTCACTGCAACCTCCACTTCCTGGATTGAAGTGATTCTCCTGCCTCAGCCTCCTGAGTAGCTGGGATTACAGGCGTGCACCATGACACCTGGCTAATTCTTTTTGTATTTTTAGGAGAGACAGAATTTCATCATGTTGGCCAGGCTGGTCTTGAACTCCTGACCTCAAGTGATCCGCCTCCCTCAGTCTCCTTACTAGGAACACCTTTGTTAGACCTAACACTGACTTTTGTATTTTCTTTTTTTTTTTTTTTTGAGACTGACTTTCACTCTTGTTGCCCAGGCTAGAGTGCAATGGCCCAGGCTAGAGTGCAATGGCACGATCTCGGCTCACTGAAACCTCTGCCTCCTGAGTTCAAGTGATTCTCCTGCCTCAGCCTCCCCAGTAGCTGGGATTACAGGCATGTGCCACCATGCCCAGCTAATTTTGTATTTTATTTTATTTCATTATTGTTGTTAATCTTTTTGAGATGGAGATTCGCTCTTGTTGCCCAGGCTGGAGTGCAGTGGCGCGATCTCGGCTCACTTCAAACTCCACCTCCCGGATTTCAGGGATTCTCCTGTCTCAGCCTCTTGAGAAGCTGGGATTACAGGCGCAAGCTACCACGTCCAGTTGATTTTTGTATTTTTAGTAGAGATGGGGTTTTGCCATGTTGGCCAACCTGGTCTTGAACTCCTGACCTCAGGTGATCCACCTGCCTCAGCCCCAAAAAGTGCTGGGATTACAGGCATGAGCCACCATGCCCGGCCTAGTTTTGTATTTTTAGTAGAGACAGGGTTTCTCCATCTTGGTCAGTCTTGTCTTGAACTCCCAAGCTCAGGTGATTGGCCTGCAGCGGCTTCCCAAAGTGTTGGGATTACAAGTGTGAGCCACCGTACCTGGCCTACATTGAACTATATTTAGGAAACTCTTCAAAACTTTTTTTTTTTTTTTTTTTTAAAGAGATAGAGTCTCACTCTGTTGCCCAGGCTGGAGTGCAAAGGTGTGATCATAGCTCACTGCAGCCTGAAACACTTGGGCTCAAGGGATCTTCTTGCCTCAGCCTCCTGAGTAGCTGGGACTGCAGGTACACATTACACTGTTTCGATAAAAAAAAATTTTTCTCGTACAGATAAGGTATTATTATATGCCAATCTGGTCTCAAACTCCTAGCTTCAAACAATCCTCCCACCTTGGCCTCCCAAAGTTCGGGGTTACAGATGTGAGCTACCACATCCGGTCAGATAATTTTTTTTTTAATAAGAGAATATTCGTTATTTCCTATGCTTCATTTGTTCTGCAAATAATGAATCTGTTTTCTGGCTTCTCTCTTCCCACTAAAAAACCAAGCCAACCTTGGCCTAGGTCTGGTCAATGTCATTTAGATATTTTATTTTGTGTCTTTTCTTTTCCTTCTCCTTATTCATTTTTTTTTTTTTTTTTAAGACGGGGTTTCACCATGTTGGTCAGGCTGGTCTTGAACTCCCGACCTCAGGTGATCCGCCCGCCTTGGCCTCCAAAGTGCTTGGATTACAGGCGTGAGCCACCGCGCCCGGCATTCATTTTTTTTTTTCCAGCAGAGGCTCGCTCTGTCATACAGGCTGGAGTGCAGTGGCATGGTTTTGGCTGACTGCAACCTCTACCTCCCAGGTAAAAGCAATTCTTGTGCTTCAGCCTCCCAGGTAGCTGGGATTACAGGCACGCACCAACACGCCTAGCTAATTTTTGTATTTTTTTTTTTTTTTACCTGAAACTGTCTTTTTGTATAACTCTAATTTTTTGTATTTTTTAGTAGAGAAGACATTTTGCCATGTTGGCCTCCCAAAGTGCTAGGATTACAGATGTGAGGCAATGTGCCAGCCTATTATTATTATTTTAGAGACAGTCTTGCTATGTTGTCCAGGTTGATCTTGAACTTCTGGGGCTCAAGTAATCCTCCCGCCCCAGCCTCCCAAAGCACTGGGATTACAGATCTGAGCCATTGTACTCAGCCAATTTTATTACTCTTTAATTGGTAAAATATAGTTGAAAAAAGATTTTTTTTTTCCCTAGGTGGAGTCTTGCTCTGTCATGCAAGCTGGAGTGCATTGACCCGATCTCAGCTCACTGCAACCTCTACTTCCCAGGTTCAAGCAATTCTCCTGCCTCAGCGTCCCTATTAACTGGAATTATAGGTGCTTGCCAGTATGCCTGGCTAAATTTTGTATTTTTAGTGGAGAAAGGGTTTCACCATGTTGGCCAGACGGGTTTTGAACTCCTGACCTCAGGTGATCCACCTGCCTCGGCCTCCCAAAGTGCTTGGATTAGAAGCATGAGCCACCGTGCCCGGCTGAAAATTTCTTTTTTTTTTTCTTTTTTGAGACAGAGACTTGTTGCTCTGTTGCACCGGCTGGAGTGCAGTGGTACAGTCTCGGCTCACTGCATTCTCTGCCTCCTGAGTTCCAGCGATTCTCCTGCCTCAGCCTCCTGAGTAACTGGGATTACAGGTGTGTGTCACTGTGTCACCATGCCTGGCCAATTTTTGTATTTTTAGTAGAGATGAGGTTTCACCATGTTGGCGAGGCTGGTCTTGAACTGCTGACCTCAGGCAATCCTCCCACCTCGGCCTTTCAAAGTGCTGGGATTACAGGCATGAGCCACCAAGCCCAGCCAAAACAATTTTTTAAGAAAATGAGTTTTTTTGCCTTTTCAGACGGATTCTTTTGAGAAATGGAATAATTTTCTCAGAGAAAGTGGGTACACATAAACTAATTTTGTGTATTTTTTTCAGAGGGTTAACTGCCGATGAGCTAAGAATCCTCTTTTATGGAATTTAGATAGGCAACTTAAAGACAAAATTAAACAGGCCGGGTGTGGTGGCTCATGCCTGTAATCCCAGCACTTTGGGAGGGCGAGGTGGGTGGATCACGAGGTAAGGAGTTCGAGACCAGCCTGGCCAAGATGTTGAAACCCCGTCTCTACTAAAATACAAAAATTAGCTGAGTGCGGTAGCACATACCTGTAATCCCAGCTACTCAGGAGGCCGAGGCAAGAGAATCGCTTGAACCTGGGAGGTGGAGGTTGCAGTGAGCCAAGATCGCACCATTGCACTCCAGCCTGGGTGACAGAGTGAGACTCCATCTCAAAAAAAAAAAAAAAAAAAAAAAAAAGACAAAATTAAACAAAGGCACTTTTATTCACCCATTCTCTCAGTTAACTTTGAAAATACCTCTTAGGGCATTGCTATCTCTTTTTCTGGAAACTGAAGTTGTCTTGAGTGCTGGGTGAACTAAGGCAATGTTATAAACGGAAACACAGTTAAGGTCCAGCAGTTTTGGAAACTGAATGAAGTTTCACTTTTTGTTGTTTCTTAGAAAATTTTCAAACCAAATATGATACCTCAGTGTTTCATAGAATATGCTTTTATCCTGTTTAGTTGATTCCAAGATGGATATTTCTCTACCTTTTAACTTGTTTTTAATTAAGAAATTTCTTAGATGTCTGGGTGTGGTGGCTCATGCCTTTAATCCCAGCACTTTGGGAGGTGGCAGGTGGATCTCCTGATGTCAGGAGTTTGAGACCAGCCTGGCCAACCTGGTGAAATCCTCTCTTTACTAAAAATACAAACATTAGCCAGGCGTGATGGTGCGTGCCTGCAGTCCCAGCTACTTGGGAGGCTGAGGCAGGAGAATCGCTTGAACTTGGGAGGCGGAGACTGCAGTGAGCCTAGATTGCACCACTGCCCTCCAGCCTGGGCAACAGAGTGGACTCTCAAAAAACAAATTTCTTAGAATCCATGAAGTCTTAAAATTGCCATCAGTTAAGTGGTACTTATAACCTAGTTGAGAGACCATTCCATTGGAATCTTTTGGTAAATTTTTTTAAATGCCAGAATCAATGTCTTAGATTTGATCAAATAAGGATTATTTTTTCCTGGAATGAAGGATTTGGGCTCTAATTCTCCTTTCTTTACCTTTTGTGTCAGGAAAAGTTTTTATTGAGGACTCATTAAAGGCATAGCAAATTGTAGGAAAAGTCACTTCTCTAAAAGATAGTAATTGAAAGTATTAGAACAATAATAACCTTAGAGTTTTTTTTTTTTTTTTAAATTTTTTTTTTTAAAAAGAAATGGGGTTTCACCATGTTGGCCAGGATGGTCTTGATCTCCTGACTTTGTGATCCATCCACCTTGGCCTCCCAAAGTGCTGGGATTACAGGTGTGAGCCACCGTGCCTGGCCTAACCTTAGAGTTTTTAAGAGTGATTTTTATAAAAAATCTTTGTGCAGACTTTAAAATACAGAAATGTGAGGTATGGATGTTACTGATTCATTTGTAAATGGCAAATAAAGCTTTTAAAGCTTTAAGGCCAGTTAGAGCATTTTTCAACATAACCACTATCCATAATGTTAAAATGTTCTGTTCCATCTTTCCAACTTAGTATTAGTGGTCAGTTGGAGACAGGTGAGAGAGAAGAGACCATCCAGCAAATTAGTTTACCTCTGATAATCTAGGTATGGAAAAATAACAGTCAGAAAGAGGTATAAATTCAGAGTTGAGGACTACCGAATTCCATCTTGCTTAAAGACCATATTGAAAAGGTCTAATTCTTTTATGTTTCTGAACTTCTTTTGAACTGCTTCATATACAACTACAGAGATACCTGAGTTGGCCGGGTGCAGTGGCTCACGCCTGTAATCCTAGCACTTTGGGAGGCCAAGAAGGACAGATCACTTGAGGTCAGGAGTTCAAGACCAGCATAGCCAATATGGTGAAACCCCGTCTGTACTAAAAATAGAAAAATTAGCCAAGTATGGTAGCATGGGCCTGTAGTCCCAGCTACTTGAGAGGCTGAGGCGGGAGAATCCCTTGACCCCAGGAGGCACAGGTTTGGAGTGAGCCAAGATTGTGTGCCAGTGTACTCCAGCCTGGGAAAGAGAATGAGATTCTGCCTCAAAAACAAAAAACAAAAAACTACAGAGATATCTGAGTAAAATTGAACGTCTTTGGTCGTGTTATATCAACTTTATTCAAGGCCGGGCACGGTGGCTCATGCCTGTAATCCCAGCACTTTGGGAGGCCGAGGTGGGCGGATCATGAGGTCAAGAGATCGAGACCATACTGGCCAACGTGATGAAACCCCGTCTCTACTAAAAATACAAAAAAATTAGCCGGGCGTGGTGGCACATGCCTGTGGTTCCAGCTACTCGGGAGGCTGAGGCAGAAGAATCGCTTGAACCCAGGAGGCGGAGGTTGCGGCGAGCCGAGATTGCGCCACTGTACTCCAGCTTGGCAACAAAACAAGACTCCATCTCAAAAAAAAAAAAAAATCAACTTTATTCAGTGAGAAATTGTTATTCAGAGATTATGCTTATGTACCTCAAAATGAGTTGATGCTGAAGTGAATGGAATGATAGATACTAAGTTGAATAACAAATTAGTTCACATCACCAAGGTTTGATGTTACTTAAGTGATATTCCATATGATAACTGGAAAATTCAGGTGTTGGAATACATATTTAAGATGGCAAGTGAATAGTCTAAACACCTTTATTTGATTTGTTTTAGTAAAAAATACATGTAAAAATGTTTTGGTTATTGGATGGGTGCGGTGGCTCATGCTTGTAATCCCAGCACTTTAGGAGGCCGAGGCAGACAGATAGTTGAGGTTGGAGTTTGAGACTAGCTGGGCAGTGTGTTAAAATCCCGTCTCTACTAAAAACCCAAAAATTAGCCAGGTGTGGTGTCGTGAATCTGTAGTCCCAGCTACCCAGGAGGCTGAGGCAGGAGAATCGCTTGAACCCAGGAGGCAGAGGTTGCAGTGAGCCAAGATGGCGCCGCTGCATTCCACACTACAGCCTGGGTAACAGAGCGAGACTCTGCCTCAAAAAAAAAAAAAAAGGTTTTGCTTATTGTCTTTTTTTTCACCCCCTCTGTTCAAATAAAAAAAATTAGCAAAGCATGGTGGTTAATACCTTTGGTCCCAGCTACTTGGAAGGCTGAGGTGGGAGGATCACTTGAGCCTGGGAGGTCGAGGCTGCAGTGAACCATGAGCATGCCACTGTCTTCTCACTGGGTGACAGAACAAGACCCAATCTCAAAAATAAATTATTAAAAATAAATAGGCTGGATACGGTGGCTCATGCCTGTAATTCCAGCATTTTGGGAGGCTGAGGTGAGTGAATCACCTGCGGTAAGGAGTTTGACACCAGCCTGGTCAATGTGGCGAAACCCTGTCTCTACTAAAAAGTCAAAAATTAGCTGGGTGTGGTGACTCGGGCCTGTAATCCCAGCTATTCTAGAGGCTGAGGCAGAATTGTTTGAACCTGGGAGGTGGAGGTTACAGTGAGCTGAGATTGCACCGTTGCACCCCAGCCTAGGCAACAAGAGTGAAACTCTGTCTCAAGTAAATAAATAAATGAAATAAATTAATAAAATTAAAAATTAGGCTGGGCGAAGTGGCTGATGCCTGTAATCCTAGCACTTTGGGAAGCTGAGGTGGGTGGATTACCTAAAATGAGGAGTTACAGACCAGCCTGACCAACATGATGAAACCCTGTTTCTACTAAAACTACAAAATTAGGCCAGGCAAGGTGGCTCACGCCTGTAATTCCAGCACTTTGGGAGGTCTAGGCGAGCAGATAATGGGGTCAGTTGAGACCGGCCTGACCAATGTGGTGAAACCCCGTCTCTACTAAAAATATACAAATTAGCTAGGCATGATGCTGCATGCCTGTAATCCCAGCTACTAAGGAGGGTGAGGCAGGAGAATCACTTGAACCCGGAAGGTGAAGGTTGCAGTGAGCCGAGATGGTGCTGCTGCACTCCAGCCTGGGCAACAGCAAGACTTCGTCTCAAAATAATGAATAAATTAATTAAATTAAATTAGGCTGAGTGCAGTGACCCATGCCTGTAATCCCAGCACTTTGGGAGGCTGAGGTGGGCGGATCATCTAAGATCAGAAGTTCAAGACCAGCTTGACCAACATGGTGAAACCCGTCTCTGCTAAAGATACAAAATTAGCCAGGTGTGGTGGCACACACCCGTAATCTCAGCTACTCGGGAGACTGGGGCAGAAGAATAATTTGAACCTGGGAGTTGGAGATTGCAGTGAGCCAAGATCCTGCCGTTGCAATCCAGCCCGGGCAACAGAGCAAGACTTCGTCTCAAAAAAAAAAGAAAATGGATTAGTAAACTATTTTAAATTTTGATGATTTCAGGTTTTGTCTATTAAATCTTTTTTTTGAGACAGTTTTACTCTGTCACCCAGGCTAGAGTGCAGTAGAACGATCTCTGCTCACTGCAACCTCTGCCTCCTGGGTTCAAGGAGTTCTGCCTTAGCCTCCCAAGTAGCTGGGACTACAGACATGTGCCACCATGCTGTGCTAATTTTTTTTATTTTTTATTTTTTGAGATCGAGTCTCGCTCTTTCCCCCAGGCGGGAATGCAGTGATGTGAGCTTGGCTCACTGCAACCTCCACCTTCATGGTTTAAGCAATTCTCCTATCTCATCCTCCTGAGTAGCTGGGATTACAGGCATGTGCTACCATGCCTGGCTAAGTTTTGTATTTCTTTTTTTTTTTTTTTTTTTCCTGAGATGGAGTTTCGCTCTTGTTGTCCAGGCTGGAGTTCAGTGGTGTGATCTTGGCTCACTGCAATCTCTGCCTCCCGGCTTCAAGTGATTCTTCTGTCTCAGCCTTCTTAGTAGCTGGGA
>CAUYQU010007033.1:0-40075 GCA_963574635.1 Cheracebus regulus | reverse complement strand
TTGTTAGGGCTTAGCTGCTATTGGTTATCAAGAAGCTATAGTTGCAGCACCTTGTTTGCATACTGGGCTTCTTAAGGGAAGACCAGGCTGTGCAAGCAAGGGAGAGGGGAACATGCCCGAGCATGTCTGAGCTTGCTCAGGGCTTGTAGAAGGGAAAAAGGGGCGGGGGGGTGCGTCCGAGCTCCCAGCAAGGCAACCAGCCTTACACTCAGCACTTCCAATTGCTCTTCTCCTTGTGGGGATGGGACCAGCGGAGCCCGACTAAAAGGGCAACCAGTCCCGTACACTCCACACTGAGAAGTGCCGCGCCGGGGCGCTGGCAAAACAGCCGTGCCAGCCAAAAGAGTCGTGCTGGCGACCTGTGTGGTTCCTCTGCCGGGAATCTCCCAGTTTGTGGGCAACAAAAATTCGTCTGAAATTGTGGCATCCACTTGCTCTCTGCACTTTCACTGGGAGCTACAATCCTGAGCTGCTGCTACACGGCCATCTTGGATCTCTCTCCGCCTGGTGATGAAGTTTTTCTGTTTCTTAGTTTTCCTTTGGCAGACGCCCGTTCCCCACAGAGCTGGACCTTCCCGAGTTCAGCTGTGCTTGCTGTGAAACTCTCAGTCTTCAGCGCTTCCAATTGCTGTTCTCCTTGTGGGGATGGGAGCAGCCGAGCCCGACTAAAAGGGGACCCAGTCCCATATACTCCACACTGAGAAGCGCCGTGCTGGGGCGCCGGGAAAACAGCCGCGCCGGCCAAAAGAGTTGCGCTGGCAACCGGTGGGGCTCTTCCACCGGGAATCTCCCAGTCTGTGGGCAACAAAAATTCGTCTGAAAGTGTGGCGTCCACTCGCTCTCTGCGCTTTCCCTGGGAGCTACAATCCTGAGCTGTTGCTAATCGGCCATTTTGGATCTCTCTCGGCTTTTTTTTTTTTTTTTTTTAAGAAAAGGTCTCACTCTTTCCTAGGCTGAAGTGCAGCAGTATGAACATGGGTCACTGCAGCTTTAACCTCCTGGGTTTAAATGATCATCCACCTCAGCCTCCCAAGTAGCTGAGACCACAGGCACATGCTACCACACCTGGCTAATTTTTAAAATTTTTTGTAGGGACAGAGTCTCACTATGTTGCCCAGGCTAGTCTCGAACTCTTGGGCTCAAGTGATCCTACTGCCTTGGCCTCCCAAAGTACTGGTATTACAGGAGTGAGCTACCATACCAGGCCACTTTCCCCTTTATAAAAATTTAAAAAGAAAAGAAAATGCCGGTATTTAGGCCCAAACCCAACCCAGTCAAATCAGAATCTTTGTGGGTGGAGTGCTGGTGGTTTTTGTTTGTTTGTTTTTTTGCCTGGGTGAATCTAATGAGCCTTCAAGATTGAGAACCAGTGGATAGATTTTCTACTCTGCCTTATTTATTCTTGTGAATGTGGCTTTTCTTCCTCTCTCCACAGACATTGACTGAGGCTTTCAGATAAGTAATCTCATACGTTTTTGTAGTAAGTAGTATTTGTAGCTGGAGGCCAGCTTCCCATTCAAAGACTGTCTTTCCTTAAAAAATTATTGATTCTTGGCTGGACTCAGTGGCTCACACCTGTAATCCCAGTACTTGGGAGGCCGAGGTGGGTGGATCATGAGGTCAGGAGTTTGAGATCAGCCTGGCCAATATGGTGAAACCCCATCTTGACTAAAAATACAAAAATTAGCCAGGCATGGTGGCACATGCCTGTACTCCTTGCTATTAGTGGGGCTGAGGCAAGAGAATTGCTTGAACCTGGGCGGTGGAGGTTGCAGTGAGCCGAGATCAAGCCTTTGTACTCCAGCCCGGGCAACAGACTAAGACTCCATCTCAAAAAAAAAAAAAAAAGAATTCTTGATTTTTAATGGAACCACAGGTTGTCAGCAAGATGAAAAATGTAAATGATTCTATAATTGTCCACATTACAACAACCAGAGTATGAATTGCATTGCAGTCTTTTTTGTTTTTATTTTTGAGACATTGTATTTCAAGACACCAATAGAGGCACTTTTTTTTTTTTTTTTTGAGACAGAATCTTGCCCTATTGCCCAGGCTGGAGTGCAGTGGCATGATCTTGGCTCACTGCAACCTTCACCTCCTAGGTTTAAGCAATTCTCCTGTCAGCCTCTAGAGTAGCTGGGACTACAGATGCTTACCACCACACCTGGCTAATTTTTGTGTTTTTTTTTGTAGAAATGGGGTTTCACCGTGTTGGTCAGGCTGGTCTCGAACTCCTGACCTTAGGTGATCCACCTGCCTCAGCCTCTTAAAGTGCTGGGATTACAGGCATGAGCCACTGCACCCAGCCCTACATTTCAGTTTTGTCCAGGGAAAGATCACCTCCTTGGCTGGCAGAGTGTCAACAAGAGCAGATTTCACCTCAAATGAGGTCATCCATGGCTACTATAGTTAGAGGCTTTTGGGGAATTAACTAGAACGGAGTTTTCCAGAAAAGACCATGAACTTGGGTGCCCATAGATGCTGAGGGTACTACGTCTGTGATTCTCAAACACTCACATGCCCAAGTGTTTGCCAGGAGCTTGTTAAATGCAGAATTCTTAGGCTGCCCACAGTGCTGCTGACCCAGCAGTTCTCAGCCTTGGTTGAAACCCCTGGGCGGCTTTGAAAATACTGGTGCTTGGGTCCCACCCCCAGAAATTTTGTTTATTTGCTTTGGGGTATGGCCTGAGCATGGGATTTTTCAGAGTTTCCAGAGTAAACTAATATGCATCCAGGTTGGGAACCACAGGCAAGAAAAATGCCACTGTGGACTCTGATTCCTGTTTTGCTGTTCCTCTTAGAAAGTCTTCCTTTCCAATTTTCCTTCACATTCCATCAGTGGTGGGGCAGAAAAGACTTAGAACTCAGGGACCATCTAGTCCAACTCCCGCAGTTCACAGACGAGGAAACGGAGGCCAGGAAGGGCATGACCAGCCCAAGGACACACGGCTACTGACGAGTCAGCCCCAGAGTGCAGCCGGCTCACTCTCTTGTGGTCCTGCTCCCATCTTGCAGCCTGTTGGGGAACACGGGGAATTTTCTCTGAAGGAAAATGCTACGAAACATTAGAAATAAGGAATGATAATGATGATTCAGTCCTCTAAAGATCTTTAAACTTCTCCATCGATTTGTCACTTCATACTATCTTCTATACTTATAAAGTGGTGTTGGGTACCCAGGGGCAATGACTCATGTTCCCAGCAGGCCATGGATTTACTAAAAATGGGTGTCCTCTTGTCCTTGACTCTTACTCCTAGGGACAAACCAGATTCGGGTTCTGATGGAAGGACTGAGCTTCCGGGGAAGTATTTTAGCAGTTGATTGTTGCTTGCCTCCTTACATCTCCATGGATATGTATACATCAGGTACCTTGTATGTATCAGGCTAATGCTTTTCAGTGTGCTTTAGTGAAATGGAAATGGGTCAGATCAAGGATTCCTGGACAAGTGACTCCTCAGCTAGCACTTTATTGAGGAAGAGGCCCGCTATGCCCACTTCTCTGTGTGTAGGGGTGTGCGGGGTGGGGGTAGGTTCTGCTAAGGGGGGGCTGCTCCCCTGGGGAGCCCCGCAAAGTGGTGAATATGTGTGTAGTTATCCTAGGGTACAGCAAAGCCTTGCCAGTTTCAGAACCTCATTTTGTTGAGAGACCCAAAACTGATAATAGGAAAATCATCCATGCGTCTCTGCTGTGAGAGTCAAGCCGCCTGTTTGTGTCATCCCAATGTCCTGGGGACATTCTTCTAATTTAAAAGTAAATAAAAATTTGGGCGGGCGGGGATTAAGCAGTGGCTCATGCCTGTAATCCCAGTACTTTGGGAGGCTGAGGCAGGACAATCGCTGAAGCCCAGGAGGTGGAGGCTACAGTGAGCCGTAATCATGCCACTTTACTCTAGCCTGGGTGACAGAGTGATATCATGTTTCAAAAAAGTAATAATAATAAAGGAAATTCTGTGGGCCCCTAAAAGCATTGTGGGCCACAGGCCCTGCAAGTCCTGTGCCTCATGGGCAAATCAGCCCTGACAGGGGTGGAAGGAGACACCCAGGCTTGACCTCTGTGGCTCATGCTGCTAATGTGCTGGGGCACTGCTCATGAGCCATACAGAAACAGGCAGTGGGCTGGCGTTGGCCAGTGAGCCATAGTTTTCTGACCATTGTTCTAGATGACCAAGTTGCAATTAGCTGAGAGAATTTCTGATGGGCTACGGGACAGCCAAGAAAAGACAATCCAAAGTGACTGGTGACCACTACAGAGAATCTTCTGCTGGGCCGTAATTACCACCCCGCTCCCACACCCCTGTTTTTTTCTTTTCACTTTGTGAAAAGTAAAAGTGTACACTTATTAAACATAAATGGCCTGTAATCCCAGCACTTTCGGAGGCCAGGGCGGGCAGATCACTTGAGGTCAGGAGTTTGAGACCAGCTGTGGCTGTCATGGTGAAACCCCGTGTATGCTAAAAAATACAAAAATTAGCCGAGTGTAGTAGAGCAAGCCTGTAATCTCAGCTCCTTGGGAGGCTGAGGAGGGAGAATTGCTTGAGCTCGAGAGGTGGAGGTTGCAGTGAACCAAGATTGCCCCTCTGTACTCCAGCCTGGGCGAGAGAGCGAGACTCCATCCCCACAAAACAAACAAACTAACCAACCACATCAGTGTATAACTTAATGAATTATCACAAAGCAAACACCCATCCAGATCAAGAAATAGGGCATTCCTAGCACTTCCACAGGCCCCTCCCTGCACCTGAAGGAAGCTACGAAAATGACTTCTCCCCTGTAAGATCAGTCTGTTGGGTTTATAACACTGTGATCTTTGTTTGGCATCTGGGCTCTTTCAGGCCTGACCATTGTTGTACTGTTTCTAGAAGGACTGAATGGAGTGGGCTACCACTCACAAGATCTCAGGGCCATGCTTTTCTCAGGAGATTGGTTCTCTTAGAGGGGCTTGGCTGGAGGTGAGGAATGCCTGTGAGCAATCCAGCCAGCCAAACCAAGGTGCTCTGAGGACTAGAGAGAAGACAGTTCACTGATACCACAAAGCACCTAGTCACAAACACAGATGCTTTGTTAGAGGAACACTAGAAATAGAAAAATCATGATTAGGGTAACTAAGTTCCTCTAGACTGCAACCCTATTGATTTGAAACTGATTAGCTCATAACTATTAAAAGGGAAAACATTTACAGGGAAGACAGATTCAACATGCTTTATGTTTGAGTGTGAGTCAAACCTTCTAACTGCAACTCACCCCCACAGTTCAGGGCTGCCATGTTATAGCCATGAAGGCTAGGCACTGCACAACTCTTGCAAGCACCATTCGCACAGAATACAATGTGAATGGTGCCCTGTGGAGCTGCATGGTGAAGCAGCCCCACCAATATTAACAGAATCAGTTGCCTAGATCCAGGCCATGCTTTAACTTACAGCATTTAACTTCATCAGTTACACATGTTTGGGTAAAGGACTCTTTTTGGTAGGGAGAACCTCTGCCTCCCAGGTTCCAGTGATTCTCCTGCCTCAGCCTCACCAGTAGCTGGGATTACAAGCATGCACAACCCCACCCAGATAAGTTTTTGTATTTTTAGCAGAGATGAGGTTTCACCATGTTTGCCAGGCTGATCTCAAACTCCTGACCTCAAGCAATCCACCCGCCTCAGCCTCCCAAAGTGCTGGGATTATAGGTGTGAGCCACTGCACCCAGCCAAGGCTCCTCTTCTTTTCTTTTTAAAAAATATTTATATTTTTTTGAACCAGACTCTCACTCTGTCACCCCGTCTGGACTGAAGTGGCATGATCATGGCTCACTGCAGCTTTGACTTCCCAGGTTCAACTGATCCTCCCACCTCAACCTCTGGAATAGCTGGGACTACAGGGGTGCAGCTAACTCTTTATGCACAGCTGATTTTTAAAATCTTTTAGTGACAGGGTCTTGCTTTGCTGCCCAGGCTGGTCTCAAACTCCTGGCCTCAAGCAATCTTCCCACCTCAGCCTCCCAAAGTGCTGGGATTACATGTGTGAGCCACTGCACCGGCCTTCCCATTTTAAATACGAGACTCAGGCATGGAGAGGTTATCATGCCCAGGGTGGTGCAGCAAGCAAGCAGCAGAGCTGGGAGTGGAACCCAGACAGCCCAGGGTCCTCCCTGCCACCTGGTCTGTGCTATTCAGACATGATTTAAAGTTCCTGTGAGCAGGCTCAAGTGGCTCATCACATCCATGCTCCTTCTGATCCCCTGTGAAGAGACGGTTTGAGGGTATAGAATTGCTCCTTTTGATTTGGTTACATCATAAAACTGACCAAGTACTAATCCCAATCTTCAAACACCCTCCACAACAGAGAATCAAGGCAACCACACTCCAGGGTAAGAATCCAAATTATTCCCAACAGGCTCCATCGGGCCCCTGATCAGTGTGAACTCTCTCCTCATCCTTTGGGGCTTACCCAGAAATGAAAATCGGTTCCTATATTACATGAAGAGCTGGACATGTTCAGGTCAGAGAGGGGATCTGTTTCTTCAGAGGCTTTCACTCTGTTTGCAGGATAATCCTATTATAGGAGGTGTCTAGATTCCCTAATGATGCTGGAATGTGGTATCATTGAAAACAGGATTATATAAATGCATGGGCTGGGTGTGGTGGTGCCATAGTAGGGGCATGGGCAGCTGCTCTCTTTCTGGGACTTTCCCAGTAATTCGAGGGCCTGGGGCATTCTTCCTGTTGTTTCCACTTGATGCTTGCCTTGCAGTAGATGCTCAGTTAAGACTTGTTGAGCTAGTTGTTCTGACAAGACATAACTTTATGGAGTTAGGTGGCAAAACCACACACTTTTTGCAAGAGGCCTGCTGGTGTGGAGTGGGGAGCCCCTGAGTAGCTTGACACTTCCCAGTTGCAAGCTGGTGGCCATAGAATGATCAGTGATGGAGGTTCCAGCGTTGCCCACTGAGCCTGGCTGCCCTGCCTCAGGGGGGCGTGCCGGATGAAAGGAGCAAGGAAAACAAATCCCTTTAGTCACCCAAAGCCCATCTCCTAGAAGAGCAACAGCTCCTTCATCGGCAAGTGCCACTTAAGCAGCTTCAATATACGACAGGGGAATAAAGGATCCCAGTGGAAACACTGTATTTCTGAGGACTGTGCTATACTTTAAGGCAATTGTCACATGTACAAAACAGACAGATGAACAGTATCCGAACAGATTTATGACAACATGTTAGAAAAAGAACAGCAGGGGAAATGTTTTCAGACAAGGAGATGTGAGATTTTCCCCAGTCAGGTAACCCCTGGTCTACCAACTCTGTACTGAAAACCAGGAAGACACATGGCACATTCTCTCTTCTCGCCTCCAAGGGGAAGGGCCACCCTTCTCCAGACCATGCTTCTTACTGCAGGACCAGGCCAGGACATGGGATGGTTGGCCAACGAGTCTTAAGTCCAGCTCTAATTTCATGTTTTATGGCTTTGTGAAATTCATCTTTAGGAATGGGAAAATCAAGATACCAAAGACATATAACTTGTAGTTAATAGTTAAGTTCCCTCTCTCCAAACACAAACTTGTTGGGCTTGGAGCTAAAACTATATATACACACATGTATACACAACACACATATATAACACACATATGTGTGTATAGATATATGTGTGTATGTCTGTGTGTGTGTGTATGAAAGAAGAAAAAGATTTACTGAAGCCTGAAGAATAGTGAGTGTTCATTTGCCATCTGGAATCAAACAATGTGATTGTTTCCCCTTGAAAACAGAAGAGTAGGCCAGGCGTGGTGGCTCACACCTGTAATTCCAGCAGTTTGGGAGGCCGAGGCAGGCAGATCACGAGGTCATGTGTTCGAGACCAGCCTGACCAACATGGTGAAACTCCATTTCTACTAAAAATACAAAAATTATCTGGGCATGGTGGCCTGTGACTATAATCCAAGCAACTCAAGAGGCTTGAGGCAGGAGAATCGCTTGAACCTGGGAGGTGGAGGCTGCAGTGAGCTGAAACCGTGCCATTACACTCCAGCCTGGGTGACAGAGCAAGACTCTGTCTCAAAAAAAAGAAAGAAAGAAAGAAAAAAACAGAAGAGTATCAGCAACATGCTCTACCCAGCGGGGAAAAGTTTCCAGTTTCCTCTGCATGGTTCCTGGTCCCTCCTGGCTTCACAGGAGACTGGAATGGCTTAGCTGGTTTAAAGAGAGTTGGGCTTTCCCCTTGGCTGGCTCAACTCTGTGTCCCATGGCTTTCCTTCACCCCTTCTGCTCAGGCACACATCCCCAGTTTTAAGAAGGGGGTGTGGCTTGATGATCTCAGTTCCATCTACCCATTCTCATCTCAGTGGTACACACATCCATTAACGTGTGCCCCCGTCTGTAGGGCCCAGGTGACACACAGCAACAAGGAAAACAAGGGAATGAAGGAGGCTGAACACTGGGGCGCTTTAATGGCCTGTTACAGGGTGGCAGAAACAGTGCCTGGGTCTGGGAGTCCCAGCGAAGTCAGGTGCCCAGAACTATGGTGGAAGGTGGGGTCACTAGTTCATGAAAACTTGAAGGACATGAGGAAGAGGCTGCGTTTGATGCTAACTATACACAGAACAAGTGGCATAGATAAAAGTCCTAATGCACATAGAGAACAAAGCTCTGCTCAGAAAGGCTGTCCTCACCAGCAGAAGGACTGGGTGGAGAAAGCTGTCCCTTACACAAAAAAGAAGAGCATACTGGGTTGGCACTTGATAGCCAAGAAGTGAAACGGTCGTTTTCACAGATTAACAGTTTGCCTCACCAAATCCCTCTGAGGTAGGTAAGAGGCAGGTGACATCAGCCCCATCTTACAAACGGGGTAAAGTGAGGCCCCAGGACCTGTTACATCATGAATATGTGTCAACAACCACAGTCAAACAGCAGGTTCTCACATCTTCCCTCTTACTGGTAAACTCCTCTATGAAAGCCCCTTACTTAGATTAGAAGATTAGAACCACATCAGCAGGTAACTGGAAAAACGTGGACCATTTTGCTGCTAATTTTAAACGTAGATGTACTGGCAAGAAAGGGATCTATGTTTTGAAATCAGCCAAAGCCAGGGGACCTGGGAATCTGTGAATGGGAGTGCCCCACGCCAGTCAGTACATGGTTTTCTCTGGGGTGGCGGCTGTTGTTTTGCTGCAGTGCAGCATTTTACAGAGTCCAGTGGAATTCAAATAATAGATTGATAAACCAACAAGGGTCCTGAATATGACTACATCACACCTCCCCAGGGAAGGAGGCCCCTCTCTGGTCTGTTGCCAAATCAGAGTGAATGGTACAGTGTTGTCAGAGGCCCAGGCCTCTGGAAGGAGGGAGAAAAGTGCCCCAGGGCTGGGATGAGAACTGGGACAACTGTGTGTGCAACCTGTCCTGTCCTGATTAGAGAACCCTCTGCTCCCTGACCCACCCCCACAAGGCTGCATTCCCTCTCCTTTTTTCTTTGATCTCAGAATCTAAGATGTTTACCTAAGGCTGTGGACCAGAACTGCCCCCACCCCCTCACAGTGCTAACACCCACCTGGAGTATTTCTAACTTGACACTGTACGGTACCTGCAGTCTCCCAGAACCCAGGGATCAGAAGCCACCACACCTAGCTGTAGCACAAACTCTTTAAACACCTGATCCCAGCTCAGCAAAGTCCAGCTAAGAATTTGGGTATTTTTTCAATTACTACAACTCGAGGCAATGCAATATGTGAATATAAACCCCCTTGGTTTGCTTAGAAAACACCTGATGCAGAGCTGACCGGGGACAGTGAAATACATCTGCATTTTTCTAAGGCGTAACCACAGGACTCTGTGAGTCCATGGTTTCTTGAGCCTGGCAGCTCAAGGGGTCCAAACAGATCCCTGGTGTACACACAGTTGCACCTGGACATGGATTAAGCCAAATGTCAGAGTGTCTTGGTCCTTGGTAACCAGTTCTTGCTGGGGAGCCCGAGGCCAGTGCTGAGAGGTAAGCCTCAGGCCAGCGACTGAGCCAAAGCATTGCTGGGGAGGTTAAAAGTTGGCAAGGGCAGTGCCCTGTGTCCATGACTGGCGGCTGGGTGAACAGCATGGGACACCACTGCTGGCAGGCAAGCCCAAAGCCCAGCCCAATCACAGAACCGACTCCTTGGATTCCAGTTCTGGGGCACTGGCCACAGGGCCAGGGGGGTTCTGATGTGTCACCAGAGGTGACGTCTCTTCCTCAGACTTGCAGTTGGGGATGGCTTCCACTTTCACCTCGGCCAGTTCCTGCTCGCCTTTCTTCGTTGCCTTCTGATTCAGATGGTGGAGAATGCCCGCGCCCAAGGCATCCCCTTCCACATTCACCACCGTGGTGGTACGGTCCCTGGTGGGGAAAGAAGAGGCTCAGTTATTACACTGAATGCTGGGGGATCGGGTCCTATCACAGGCAGCCTGGGGGCCAAGGGAAAGTCTTGATCGTGAGGGCCCTGCTGCTTCCTGGAGAGCGTGCTCCTAAGGCATAGGCTTTACCTTACTCTAAATTGATTTTCTTTAAACACTTTTTATAAAAAGAATAAAAAAGAGCATAAAGAAGCAAACAAGTCACTCACCCTTAATCCAAAACTGATTAAGCCAGGCTGTAGGGTTCAGGTTCTCTTACTCCTGCCTGTGACAAACCTGGTCTGGAATGACTTTCTTTGCTAACATGAATTGAATGTTTTACCACATGCAGATTATTCTGTGTGCTGTTCCCATGCTAACTCGCTCAGTCTTCCCCACAACCCTGGTGTGGCTGCTATGATCATTCCCATTTGACAGATGAGCAGACCAAACCACAGTGCAGTGCAGTTCCACAACTACTAATGGCAAAGCTGGGATTTCAATCCAGGCACCTGGGATCCGGGGCTCATTCTCTTACTCACAGGCTCTACTGGCTCTCAACATTAGTACCTAAGCCAACCTTTCCTATAAAACGGGTATTATTTATGCCTGCAAAAGATATCACGTGACTCAAGGAATCAACACACAGAAACTGTTTTGTGTCTTCACAGCAGCCCTGGAGATGTGGTCTGGATCACCCCTTCTTCCCTACCTCCTCCTCTGCTGAGCCCAAGCCCAAGTCACTCACATCAGCATGGTTCATCCTCTCTCCCCTCACAGAAATCACTCCTTGGAATCTTCCAGGCCAGGGACAATCATTCCCAAAGGATCACTGCACCACTGACTTATTACTCCTATGCAGCCAGCAACCCTGCATTCCCTCATGTGCCCTGGGCCTGCGCAGACGGCCTCATCTGTGGCCCCTACTTTACCGGATGCTATAAGCAAGTTCTTGGTAATGACATCTCATGGTCATTCCTGGATGTTCACAGGCATGTGACTCTCATATTATTTAATTTTTCCTACGTCTAAATCTTGCCCTGCCAGCTCCACTGTAGGCTCCCTCACAAGGCTAGCGTGTGTCTGAAGTTTCTATGCATGCCCCAGGCCTAGCAGTGTCAAGCTCCTAGGGAACTCAATGCAGACTCTTTTTGGTGTTCTTAGGACTTGTTACTTACACAATCCAGTCCACAGCCAGGATCAGAGACAGGTCATGAGTAGGCAACCCAATGGCCTCCAGAATAATGGCAATGGTGAGGACCCCTCCAGCTGGCACGCCTGCTGCTCCAACACTGGACGCTGTGGCGGTCACTCTAGGGGATGGCAGAGCAGGGCCAGCCATTAACATAGAGCATGCAGTGGGCACAGAGAAATGCAGACCATGCAGCTGCAGTGTGGCTGGAACAGAAAACAACCCCACCATGCTGGCTGCGCCCTTGAGAGCCAACACATGCTCTTCAAGTAATGAATCCCCACTGTCCTCATTTTACTAACGAGATACCAAGTCGTGGTGAGATTCGTTTTTCAAAGGAAATCACAAGAAAAACCTTCAGTTTTGAGCCAGGGAAAGAATGAGGAACTTACAGAATGGTGAAAATCTGCCCCGCGTTGAGCTCTACGTTGTTGAGCTGGGCAATGAACACCGTGGCCACACACTGGAAGATGGCTGCTCCGTCCATGTTCACGGTGGCCCCAATGGGGAGAATGAACCTGCTGATCCTCTTGTCCACACCATTGTTCTCTTCAACGCACTTCATCATAGAGGGAAGGGTCGCTGAGCTAGAAATGGGAAAATCAGACCGCCAGACATGACAACAGTCCCAGCCAGGCTAACACGTGACTCATCTCAGATCCCAGAACAGAGCAATTAACACCATCTTCGTTTCTGGCTTTCTTCTCTTAAAATAAGACAAAAAGCAGAATCACTTTAAAACTTCTGTCACAACACAAGGCTTTGGTAACTCCCAAAGTATTGAAAATAGGACTCCCTGGATTTACCTGTTCTATTATTTACCTGGATTCACATATTCCAAATTTCTTAAGAACTGCATTGCCTCCTGGTGCAAAATCTTCCCAAGAGAACAAACACCAATTTACCCTAATGTGCATCTCCTCTCTTGAATACTCCCCTCCCAAAAGTAAATGTTAAACTATGATTTTGTTTTTCTTTTAGTCCAAAAAGCAAAAATGGCTCTGCGAGTTTGGAAAGAATTACTAAGCAGAGAACCATAAGAACAGTACCTGCTCCCTCTAGCTGGCTCTGCAGGCTCTGCTGAGCTTAGTAGGTGCAGCTGAGAAACAGGTTTTTGTCTAGGCCAGAGGAACTTCTCTTCCTCATTTTTTTTTTACCCTCACTTCCTTGTTATATAAATAGCCATCCAGATTGGGAGGAAGTGAGCAGTAAAGGCAAAACTAAATGTGTGAATGAAATGACAGGCTGCCATCCTTTGAAAGTTTTAACATATTTGGAAAACCCAATTTTTTTTGAAGGTTTTCCATTGAAAAGATGCATCTCTTGTGCTAAATTAGATAATTCCACACTATTGTGGACTCCTAGAAGGCTGAACATGCAACCGTCACCACGGTGCCTCAGACTCGTTTTCTAATCCACACATCCAGAAAAGGAGAATTGGGCAGAAACCATTCTAGAAACTTCCCTGCAATGCATTGTGAGTGAGGTG
This sequence comes from Cheracebus regulus, assembly GCA_963574635.1. Classification (NCBI taxonomy): domain Eukaryota; kingdom Metazoa; phylum Chordata; class Mammalia; order Primates; family Pitheciidae; genus Cheracebus; species Cheracebus regulus. Next base: position 27,059 of record CAUYQU010007033.1, on the reverse strand, counting down.
GGCTGTCTTCTTACATTCAGGCAAAGGTCTTCCTAATTAGAGTGAAGGACCTGGAACTAGGCTAACTAATGATCTGCTGCTAAGGAGCAAGAGGGAGAAGAGAATGAGGTAACTTCAGTAGAATAGGAAATGAAACAGAAACCCACCCCAGGGGAATACAGAAAAGCTGTGGGGCTGGTGAGAAATCATGTGAGGCTCAGTAATCCCAGCTATTTGGGAGGTCGAGGTGGTAGGATCACCTGAACCCAGGAGTTTGAGATCAGCCTGAGCAATCATGGGAAGATCTTGTCTCTTAAAAAAAAAAAAAAAGAATCACAAAAGACTGATTTAGAGTTTTTCAGGAATTAAAGTATGTCAAAATGCTGGTTGTGCATACACCACTGGTCTCACCTGGTTCCATATTACTATGGCTCAGAGCAGCAAAGAGATCCAAAACCCACTCACCTAGAGGAGGTGGCAAATGCTGTTGCAAATGGGGCGAGGAGGCCCAGGAGGAATCTGAAGGGGTTTCTTCGTGTGAAAACAAAATAAATAAGTGGCAGAACAATTCCTCCATGAATAACATGGCCCAATATAGATGCGAAGATATATTTCCCCAGGCTGGCCACTAGCACGATGATGTCTTTCATTTCCACAATCTTGCTTCCAACAAGGAACATGATGCCCACAGGTACATACCTAGGGCATAAGCACAGGGTACTTATCAGTAGGGGCTAAGGTTGGGGTGAGAGATGCAGACCCTTCCTGATGCAGAATGTGGGAACTTTCAACGAGGCCATCTTCATCTCTCCCTATTATAACCCTGAGGAACCGAAACGGTCAGGGTTATACCATCCCCATTTTACAGCCTGTGAGACTGAGTAAAATGAGGATGACCACTCATCGTGGGTAACAGAGTCAGGACCAGAACCCAGATATCTTTCCCCTTGCATACAGCATGTCCTTAACAGAAGGGTGCTACCAGTCACAGGAATTTCCAGGAGGAAAGGCAAGAAAATTGAGATCAAAGCCTCCAGGACCTTGAGCTTGACTTCTTGGCTTTGCTCAGGCTTGTTCCGAGAACTTAGAAACACAAAAGACTAACACCTATTTTACAGAGTGGCTGTGATACAAAACTGAGCCAAAGCTAGGACTTTTGTGAAGTTTTAAATTCTTTGTGGCTTAGACAACATGACTCTGTGGGAAAAAGTCACTCACAATGACACTCTGGGAACATGCCTGGAGCGTGAGAGTTTTTTAAAGGCAGGATGGGAAGGAACGACTGTGGGAGCGACAAAGAACAAAAGTCAGTTGTTTTGAATTAATATAAATTCAGGAAGAATTTTCTAACTGTTGACTTTATTTGTAAATTTTAATTGTGTAGGTAATAATGTCACACAGTTGAAATTTCAAGGGGTACAAAAGAGTGAATAGAGTGCAGTCTCATCTGTCTCCCAAGCACCCAGATTTCCCCTCTCAGGAGACAGTCAATGTCACTGGTTTCTTGAATTTTCTTTCTGGAGATATTCTAAGCAGTAATTATTAATGTAAAACCCGATAGTAATACAAGAATACATTCTCTTTCAAAAAATTAAAACGTAGATGACACCAAAATTCTCTTTCAGCACTATCCTCAAGTCAGTCCCCTCCTCAAATAACCGCTCCTACCTCCTATGCAATTAGATACATATGTATTTAAATCTGTGTGTTTATTTCTTTTTCACCCTATGTCTTTTAAATCTTTTCATATCAGTACATAGAAATCTACCCCATTCATTTTTGTTGTGAAATATGCATAACATAGAATTGACCATTTTAACCATTTTTCAGTGTAGAGTACAGTGGCACGAAGTTCCTTCATATTCTTGTGCAACTATCATCACTATCCAAGTCCAGAACTTTTCTATCATCCCAAACTTTGAAATCATTCAACATAATGGCCTATTTTTTCCTCCTCTCAGCTCCTAAGAACTGCTATTCTACTTCCCGGCTCTCTAAATTTGACTATTCTAGGTACACAAAGGTGGAATCATACAATATCTGTCCTTTTGTGTCTGGGTTATTCTACTTAGTATGATGTTTTCAGGCTTCATCCACATTGGAGCATGAGCACTCCTTTCTAAGGCGGAATCATATTCTATTGTTTGTATACATCCCATTTTGTTTATCCATTCATCCACTGACCAACGTTTGGGTTGGGGTTGTTTCTACCTTTACCTCATTGTCTTTAAATATTGTCTTCAGAATGGAAATACCATAGGTTATTTTGTCATTGTCTTGCTGGTGGACGTTTAAGTTGTTCCTAGGTTTATCATGACAAATGACACTGCAAACATGGGGCTTGTTGTGCCCACATGCCTTTGTTCTCCAGGTAGAGATGCTAAGAAGTGGAAACGCTGAGTTATGGGGTGTGCACATTTTAAATTTCAGTAGATACTACGCGACCGTTCTCCAAAGTGGCTATTCCATGTCACATTCCCACCAGCAGTCCAGGAGAATAATCTTCCCTCTGCAACAGTGGTTCTTATCCATGGATGATTTTGTCTGGAAGACAGTTTGGTTGTCACAACTTTAGGGGCATAGTGCTAGTGGCACAGAGCGGGTGGGGGCCACGACGCTGCTAAACATCTGACAGTCCGAGACAGCCTCCCACAAAGACTGCCTCGTGTCAAAAGTGTTAAAAGTGTTATGCTTGAGAAACCTTGACCCAAAATGTCAAAAGTGTCATGGTTGAGAAACCTCACCCTCACCCTTATCAATGCCTGATACAACCAAATTTTCATTTCCCTTATTTCTAATGAGGTTGGGTCTCCCTTAAAATATTTACTGGTCATTCAGGTTTCACATACTTCCATTTGCTAATAGTTTATTCAGTGATTTTTCTTTTTCAGTAATCAGAACTCTTTATTTCTATATATACAGTATGCAAATATATACATCAATTTTTAGAAATGAATATCTTGACTTTTAACTTTGGTCAAAGTATCTTTTGCATGTAGACATTTTATTTTCGATGTGGTTAAGTTTAGCAGCTTTTTAATGGCTTTTGCTTTTTATATCTTGTTTAGGAAGACTTTCCCTGCCTCTATATTTTCTTCTAATATTTTTAGAAGACTCCTCTCTTTCTTTCCTTCTTTTCTTCCTTCCTCCCTGGTTAATTTAACCCAGGAGTTAGCAGCGTGAGTCTTTGAAAATAAAGTTTTATTGGAAATTAGCCATACTCTTTCATTTATGAATTGTGAATAGGTACTTTTCCCCTCCAATGGCAGAGTTGGATAGTTGCAATAGAGACTGTGTGGCTTGCAAAGTTTGCTGACCCTGGGTTTAAAACATCTGAAAGTTATTTCTGTGAGTAGTGTAGGGTAGGCAGGTACTTGAGTTTTGGAGTGGGTGGTTAGTAAAGGAAAGAATGCAGAAAGCGCTAATACTGAAGATGCCACCCACACTAGGTTGAGATCGCTTTACTAGGTAAGCCATTTTAAACTCCAATTCTGTGTAATATGCATTTCTGAGCAACAGGTCTCTCGCTCTCTTGCTGCAGTTGGACACTCAGCAGGATCTGCCTAACTGAATACTTGCTTATGTGACTGGTACATCAAATTGCAGGAATGACTAAACTGGTTTCCAGATTAAAAGCAAATATCCTAACATGGGAGTATCAATGATATGGTTTGGATCCGTGTCCCCACCAAAATCTCATATTGAATTGTAATCCACCCCCTTCCCGCTGTTTTTCTTCTTCCTGCTCTGGCCATGTGAAGACATGCCTGCTTCCCCTTCGCCTTCTGCTATGCTTGCAAGTTTCCTGAGGCTTTCCCAGTCATGCTTCCTGTACAGCCTGTGGAACCATGAGCCAATTAAACCTCTCTTCTTTATAAATTACCCAGTTTCAGGTATTTCTTTATAGCAGTGTGAGAATGGACTAATACAATCATTTTCCTTTTTTACTTTTAATTTAATTGTTTACATTTTGTAGAGATAGGGCCTCAATGTGTTGCCCAGGCTGGTCTTGAACTCCTGAGCTCAAGCAATCCTCCAGCCTTGGCCTCCCAGAGTGCTGGGATTATAGGCATGAGCCACTAAGCCAGCCTCAGTTTCTATTCTTTAGTCCAAACTTTGGAAAATATTAATATTTTAGACTTTAAAAAAGCCAAGAAAAGAACTTGATATCTAAAAACCTTTTCTTTTCTGAAAATATCAATTATCACCCAGAACAACAATCACATGAAGTGGCGTTGGCAACGATAGAGTCAGGCTCTGGAATTTTCAGATTGAGCAAGAGAAACACCACTGGTAGGGGGTCTAAACTTAGCCTCTCATTCAATTTCAAACTTCTCCTAAAATCAGTCCAGCTGTCATCTAGCACCATCTGAGAGAGCAAAGTTCTGGAATCTTTAAGGGTTGACAATAAGGAAAATGATCTGTGCATGGAAGGAGAAACTAGTTCTCAAGAATTAAGTAGAAGCTAAGAGCCACAGAGGTCTGTCTGGTTTGGGTAAAACAGCAGGATAAATCTTACGAGAGACCGGTACCGGAATTGGTATGATTTCTGAGAAGTTGCTTAGAGGGAGCTGGTCAAATTTTTACCTTTTAGCCAAGAATCTATCTAAGAATTGTTACTTAACAGTCATGCTTTCATTGATATTACACAAAGAAACACTTGCAAATTAAAAACCTACGTAAAAGGGCTGGGCAGAGTGGCTCACACCTGTAATCCCAGCACTTTGGGAGGCCGAGGTGGGTGGATCACCTGAAGTCAGGAAGGAGTTTGAGACCAGCTTGGCCAACATATATGGTGAAACCCCATCTCTACTAAAAATACAAAAAATTAGCTGGGTGTGGTGGCGAACACCTGTAATCCTAGCTTCTCAGAAGGCTGAGGCAGGAGAATTGCTTGAACCCAGCAGGTGGAGGTTGCAGTGAGCTGAGATTGCACTACTGCACTCCAGCCTGGGCAACAAGAGCAAAACCCTGTCTCAGAAAAAAAAAAAAAAAAAAATCCCTACATAAAAAAAGACCATTCCAACTTTATATATGCATGCGGTGAAAATGGACTTGTTCTCCATGCTGTGAACGACTATAAGTAAAGGGTCCATTTGAAGCTTGAAGTCTATCATTTTCAGATATATGAACCTTATTTCATGCAGCAGATAGCAAACTGATGGAATTCACTGCCCTACAAGATGCGTGGGCAACCCACATGACCTGGCTGGCGGTAGGAACCCATAAACAGATCCTGGTGATGGAAACACCAAAGGTTCAGTGTGGACACTGAGGAAATGACTGGTAACTATGGTGTATGCCTGGCTCCCTGAGGTCCTGGACAAGACGAGAAACTGTCTCCACTTCCATCATCCCCTGTACCATGCCTGGCCCATGATGCATCAACCACATACACAGCACTGTGCCAGCTGGCCCCACACAGGTAGCTAGAACAGCAAGGTGGACTCTTCTGGATAGCAGGAGGAAGGAGAAAGAGAGCAGACAGCAGGGCAGCACTCACCACATAATCCAGGACACCAGCACCATTGTCGCCTCATTGAGGGAATTGAAGAAACGGATGAGGTCTTCTCCTTCGGAGCCTAGTTTCTTTAAGGCCACTCCTAACACCAGAGAAAACAGGACCAATCCTAAAATGTTCATCCCTTCTATCTCAGTGCCCATGGGGATCTGCAGGATCAGAAGAGACAGGACAAGTTTACAACAGATGAGTGAGAATTAAAGATGCATTTGCTTGGCGTCCCCACCAGACTGAAACATTGTGCCCAGAATGAGAAAAGGCTCATATTTTCTTTAATCATTAGCAATTCTGCAAATAAAGGGGTAGGAAACTCAAGGTGAGATGTATTCTGAGGATACAGAAAGTCAACAAGCAAAAATTTCATCTAGTTGTTAACTCTGAAAGCTGCTCAAAATGGCATAGGTTAAAGTGGAAGGTAGTGGGCTCCATGTCAGTGGGATATATTCAAGTAGGGGTTGGACAGCCACCTAAAAGGGCTGCTTTTTGTTTTGTTTTGTTTTTTTGAGATGGAGTTTCGCTCTTGTTACCCAGGCTGGAGTGCAATGGCACGATCTCGGCTCACTGCAACCTCTGCCTCCCGGGTTCAGGGAATTCTCCTGCCTCAGCCTCCCGAATAGCTGGGACTATAAGCATGCACCACCATGCCCAGCTAATTTTTGTATTTATAGTAGAGACAGGGTTTCACCATGTTGACCAGGATGGTCTCGATCTCCTGACCTTGTGATCCACCTGCCTCGGCCTCCCAAAATGCTGGAATTATAGGCGTGAGCCACCGCGCCTGGCCAAGGGCTGCTTTTAAAAGAAGAGCTGATTAGTCAAAAGTTCCTTCAGGTGGGGCATGGTGGCTCACACCTGTAATCCCAGCACTTAGGGAGCCTGAGGCAGGTGGATCCCCTGAGGTCAGGAGTTTTAGACTAGCCTGCCCAACATGGTGAAACGCTGTCTCTACTAAAAATACAAAAATTAGCTGGGCTAGGTTCATTTACTTATTTTGTAGAGACAGGGTCTGTACAGACTGGTTTCGAACTCCTGGGCCCAAGTGATTCTCCCAACTCAGTCTCTCAAAGTACTATTATTACAGGCATGAGCCATCGTGCCTGGCCAAGACTTCTGAATATCACTATTCTCTCCCGGGACTTGACCTATTGAAGCTAGGTGAAGTGGGTATACCTGAAAGCTGTGGGAGAGAGACAACTTGGGGGATTTAGTGCTGACTCTGCTACTGGCCTACTAGGATTCTATGAGCTGGATGGCTAACACCTGGTGTTAACCTTGGGTCTGTCAACTCACATTTTTTGATACTGTCCCAAGTCCTAACTGAAATTGGGGGTCAAGATTCAATGAAACCAGAGAATTCAATTATTATTTGAAAGTTGGTTTTAATATCACATGTTCTCATACGTGGGACCTAAAAAAGTGGATCTCATGAAGACAAAGAGCAGATTGGTGGTTACTTGAGGCCAGGAAGGGTAGTTGGGGGGAAGGGGACAAAGAGAAGTTGATTAATGGATACAAATGTACAGGTTGATAGAACAAATAGACCTAGTGTTTGATAGATCAGTAGGGTGACTATATTTTACAATCATTTATTCAAAATAGCTAGAATAATTCTAATATTTCTATCATAAAGAAAAGACAAATGTTTAAGGTGATAGATATTGCAAGCACACTGATTTGATCTTTACAAATTATATGAATGTATTACATTATCACATGTACCCCCAAACTATGCACATCTATTATGCATCAGTGAGAAAATTGTTTTAAGAAATAAAAAAGAAAGCTGGTTTCAGCAGGTCTGCAATTCCAAGGTGTGGCGTTTGAGGTCAGGCAGTTCCAGATTTGGAACCAACTCTCAGATCTGAGGACAATTACAATAAGTTTTCCAATGAAATGACTCCCTTTCTGTAGAGGAAGCTGGTGGCACGTGGGTTTGCAGTGAGGTATGCTGGCTGTAACATACCTGGGCAAATTTAGCACTGACTGGGGCTAGGGGACTACAAACACAACCAGCGCTGCAGCCCAGGCAGTCTTGCTGGTGTATCATGCAGATTCTGTTTCTGCTGCCTCCATCACTCTTCCCCTACATCTCCCCATAGCTCCTCCCTCACCTTATCAGAAGACCTCCCTGACTACCCTTCTAAAATAGAACCCATCACCATCCACACACACACACACACACACACACACACATACACACACACACACTCACTCACTCTCTCTCTCTCTCTCTCTCTTCCTGTCTACTTGCCCTGCTTTAATTTTCTTCTTGGTGCCTATCACTGGCTAACATATACTTATTTATTACACGATTCCCTCCACTAGAACATGAGCTCTGTAAGAGCAGGGATTTGACTATACTGAGCACTACTAGAGTCCAGCACCCGGGAAGGGTACCTAGCTATTGCCAACTAAATCACTGTTTAATGAATTAATGATTCAACTGAAGCCTAGGAGGAGTGTGTCTGTGGCAAGTATTACACGGGATCAAAGTGGGCATGGAACAACAGGCACCCTTCCAAGTGTCCTTGAGCCTCTGGGTCCTTGCTTGATTTCTTTTTAGAGACAAGGTCTCCCTGTATTGCTCTCTAGAGTACAGTAATCTCAAACTCCTTAGCTCAAGGAATCCTACCACTTTAGCCTCCCAAGTAGCTGGTACTATAGGCACATGCCACCACACTTGGCTAGTACAGAAAAAAAAATTTTAGAGTTGGGGGTTTCACCATGTTGCCCAGGCTAGTCTCAAATTTCTGGCTTTAAGCAATCCTCCCACCTCAGCCTTCTGAGTCACTGGGATTATAAGCGTGAGTGTCCTTGACTTTTCATTCTGTCACCAACATCCCATCCTTAGAGACAAAGCCCACACCTGCTATGCCTTTACATAGTCTTCTCACCACAGGATTCAGAAAAGCCTGGAACCAGCGAGGACACACTGCTCCTGTTTTTTTTGTTTTAATTTATTGTTTTGAGATGGAGTCTCACTCTGTTGCTCAGGCTGGAGTGCAGTGTGGCGCAATCTCGGCTCACTGCAACCTCTGCCTCCCGGGTTCAAGTGATTCTCCTGCCTCAGCCTCCCAAGTAGCTGGGATTACAGGTGCCACCACCATACCCAGCTAATTTTATATTTTTAGTAGAGATGGGGTTTCACCATGTTGACCAGGTTGGTCTGGATTGCCCGACTTCAGGTGATCTGCACGTCTCTGCCTCCCAAAGTGCTGGGATTACAAGCGTGAGCCACCACACCCAGCCTCTTTCTTAAAGCCTGACTTCTTAAATGCCTGGGTGAAATTTACAGTGGAGGCAAGTGTATGTCAGCTGAGGTGGATGCTCACAGGTCACCAGTATTCCCAGTGGAGAAGTTACATCAGCCATATTTGCCAAAACTTAAAGTGATTGCAGAGACAATTAGTGTTCTAGCATTTACTCATCACTCTTCGTTTCTTTCTACTTATTTATTTAGACATAGTTTTGCTCTGTTGCCCAGGCTGGAGTGCAGTGGCATGATCATGACTCACTGCAGAATTGACCTCCCAGAGCCAAGCGATCCTCCCACCTCGGCTCCCAAGTAGCTGAGATTATAGACATGTGCCACTATGCATGGCTAATTGTTATATATTTTTTGTTTTTTATAGAGATGGGGGACTTACTATGTTGCCCAGGCTGGCCATGAACTCCTGGGCTGAAGCAATCCTCCCTTCTTGGCCTCCCAAAGTGCTCAGATTACAGGCATAAGCCACTGCGCCCAGCCAACAATTAGTTTTTTTTAAAACTGGCCAAAATGGCCTTGATCAACCTTGGAAGACTATCATTTCAAGTAATTTGTAGTGGGGATACAAAATCCTACCTGGTCAGGTTGTTCTAAGGCTCCAATGAAATAATGTCGGGAAGTGTCCGTGCCAAGAAGGTGGCATGCAGGAGTGAACCACTTACCTGGAGAGCAGGCCTAGCTGACACCCACAGCCCAGTGAGCCCAGCTGTGGAATCCAGGGGCTGTCAGAGGGGCCAGGTTGGACTTCCAGCCAAGCCCTCTGGCCAGACACAGGGAAGTGACAGCCATCTTTTTAAAATCAAGAACCACTGATTTATGAACAGGGGGGATATTATTCCCTAGGCGACTTTTGGAATGTGTGTGGGTATGCTGGTTGTCATGATTGTAGCGTCTTACTGGGGAAATAGTAGGCAGGGTACTAAGAATGCCAACTGTTGTGAAATGTTTAGGCAAGAAAATGCAGACTTTCCTACATCCCCCAGGCCTCAGAGCATCCTATCAGACAGTCAGATGGGGGAAAAAGCTGTTTAAAATGCACTGAGCTAGGATTAACTCCATTTACCGTTAAATATTTTTTTCTGTATAGTTTTAGTATTCGCTGGATTTTCCAAGAATATCAAGTGGAGGTAAACTGAAGAAAGACTTTATTTTTTCAACAAGTGTTATTTGCCACTTTAGAATAATATCCAAGTCACTGGTATAGGACATAATGTCGGTCTGACTTGTAGCTGATGTATTTGGGGTGATTCTGTATACATATACAAAAATATTTATTTAGCACATATTTCAAAATGTGCAGAGAAATAGCAAAAAATATACCAACAATATTTAGTTGACTTCTATCTCAAGGCTTTTAAATCTCAACTTATGTATTCTAAGTAAATGTAAGTATCCGAAAACTTCATTATGTCTTCAAATATAGTTGTATTGGCAAACTATGGCAAACATGGCAAAATATGGATTTTTTTATTAGAAATTATTTTTATTTTACCCTTGTATTGACTTTTTAAAAAACATAATAGGTGTTGAGGTAGGTTAAATCACTTATTAATTACATTTCTGGATGCACTTTGGGTGGCAAAGGTGGGAGGATTATGTGAAGCCAGGAAGGAGTTCAAGGCCAGCCTTGGCACACACACTGAAACTCTGTCTCTACAAAACATTAAAAAAAAAAAATTAGCTGAGCCTGGTGGCACACGCTTGTAGTCCCAGCTACTTGGAAGCCTGAGGCAGGAGAATCACTTGAGAGCAAGAGTTCAAGGCTGCAGTGAGCCATGATCACATCACTGCACTCCAGCCTGGGCAATAGAACGAGACCCTGTTTCAGACAAACAATGCATAAACCAATAAATAAAACATTTTACGGATCCAAAGGAGCAAACCTAACCTGTTCACTCCAAATAGTCCATTTAAACCCCAAAGTTTTCAGCCCAGTTGAGAAAAAGACATGTCCAGTATGCTCCTTCAATTAAGAAATAAGATTTGCTTTAGACATATTTTTACAAGTGACCTTATAAAGAGTTTTACCTTTTCATGGGTTACATTTCCCGAGCTGGTGCTGTAGTTCTCGACTCTATAATCGGTTGCATACTGTGATGAAAGGAAGAAAAACCCACTGTTAATGCACAGGTGAAGACAACCTAGAGGAGCCAAGGGCACTCCCGCGCTCTCACTACTTCTGTCACTGTTCACACTGAGTGTGCTGGGCATGCCCCACCCGGTGGGCCTGACAAAAGCCTCTGAGAACTGTACAAAAGCTACATTAGGACCAAGCCAGCAGGTACTTCAAGAGACCTCTGGGCTGCTTAGTGTGCCAAGGAAGCAAGGAGAATTTCCTTATGTTCTTTGGGCAATGGTTTGAAGAAGGGCTGCACAATTGTATGCTGATAGTTTGATATTTCCTCAGCCTTATATGTCATCTTATTTGAATAACCTTGGTACTAACTAATGCCAAGGTTCATTTTTCATTGTGTCATTTTATTTTCATTCATTTATTTATGCCCCACTTTGTTCTAGAAATTATTTGAGCATGACTGCTTCTATTGTCTGTTTCTAATCTGGCTTGAGCCTCCACTCTCGAAAGCCAGGGATGTGAGGCAAAACGGCGTCTTCTAGCTGAGCGTCTTCAGGGGACTCACTTATCAGAAGTGAGACGTCTCTCCAGCTTTGGTCCCCTGGTTGATTTCACATGCTTCTGCATGGTGCACACAGGTGTCTCCCTGTGGCAGTATGTACTAACAAGTGGAATCTGTTGGAATGCAGTCCTTCCTGACCCCTTCTAAGGGCACCTGGCCCCTGAACTGTCGGGAGGAGCCCATTAGGAAGTATAGACTCACAGGCCTGCTTTCAGCCTGCCCTTGCTGGGCTCTGGCTTCTCTCAGCTTTGATCTATCAGTGTTACAGAAAGGCAGAGGTGTTCAAACAAACCCACCCAGCCGCTCTGTGACAGGCACTAAAAAAAGCTCCATACATCTCTATTTTTTTCCTACCTCACAATATATATACAAGTCACTCCTGTGCTTATAAGCAGATCAAAAAACAAAACAAAACAAAAATGAGAGGTTGTAAGTAGAAACAGAAAAGTCTTTGCTTATAAAAAGCAATCAGATTAGACCATATAATCTAGACCTTTATATTCTTTCTGTGTATAAAGAATGGCCACAGGAATGTTACAGCATTGCCAAAACACAGGAGAAAATCAGAAACAACTGGAACATCCATCAGTGGGTGACTGATAGAGAAGAATTATGTTATACTCTTACAGTGGATGGAATACTCTACAGCTATGGCATTATGCAGAAGAGTATCTACTGACAGGAGAAAATATTCATAATGCGCTGCCTTAAAATAACAGCAGACTATGAAGCAACATGTGTAGTGTGTGTACATACTATGTATGCTTATCTTTTATTATTTATTTTTTTGAGACGGAGTTTCACTCTTGTTGCGCAGGCTGGAGTGCAATGGCGGGATCTCAGCTCACTGCAACCTCTGCCTCCCTGGCTCAAGCAATTCTCCTGCCTCAGCCTCCCGAGTAGTTGGGATTACAGGCATGTGCCACCCGCCCAGCCAATTTTTTGTATTTTTAGTAGAGATGGGGTTTCTCCATGTTGGTTAGGCTGGTCTTGAACTCCTGACCTCAGGTGATCTGTCTGCCTTGGCCTCCTAAAGTGCTGGGATTACAGGTGTGAGTCACTGTGCCCACCCTATTTATTTTTATTTGAGATGGAGTTTCACTCTGTCTCCCAGGCTGGAGTGTGAGCTCACTGCAACCTCCGCCTCCTGGGTTCAAGCAGTTTTCCTGCCTCAGCCTCCTGAGTGGCTGAGATTACAGGTGCACACCACCACACCTGGCTAATTTTTATATTTTTAATGGAGATGGGGTTTCACCATGTTGGCCGGGCTGGTCTTGAACTCCTGACCTCAAGTGATCCAGCGGTCTTGGCCTCCCAAAGTGCTGTGATTATAGGCATGAGCCACCGCATCCGACCTGTATGCTTATTTTAAAAATGTATGTGTATACATGAATAGAAAAAACATATCTGAAGAAGGTATACCAAAAGAATGGGTAGCTCTAGGCAGCGACTATGGATGATTTTTTTCACTTACACTTATTTGTATTTTAGGGTTTTTTTTTGCAATGAGCACATATTATCTTTATAGTCAGAAAAAAAGATAAAAGTGTATTTTTTTTTTTTTTAGAAAAGTCTATGGTATTTAAGACATCCCCAAAATGTGATTTAAGGATATTTCTGAAATAATGTAAAAAAATTTTGGAACCAGTGGGACATTTTAGCAAGTTTTGTTTGTTCAGTGTTTATTTATTTTGTTGTTGTTGTTTGACTCTAGGCACCCATTTATAAAAGTTTCGGCCAGGCTGTAAGCAGTGGCTCACGCCTATAATCTCAGCACTATGGGAGGCTGAGGTGGGCGGATCACGAGGTCAAGAGATCAAGACCATCCTGGCCAACATGGTGAAACCTAGTTTTTATTAAAAATACAAAAAATTAGCTGGGCATGGTGGCATGTGCCTATAATCGCAGCTACTCGGGAGGCTGAGGTAGGAGGATTGCTTGAACCTGGGAGGCGGAGGCTGCAGTGAGCCAAGATCACGCCACTGCACTCCAGCTTGGCAATAGAGTGAGACACCATCTGAAAAAACAAAAGTTGAGGCCAGTGTTACCAAATTTTATTAACACCACCATCTCTCCCTGTTCTACCTTACCTAACTCTATAGCAGTAATTTATACATTTCTTCCATCAAAGTTTCATATTTTTAGCAAAGTATCAAACCTTACCGTACGGAAAGCTGCAACCACAAGATTTGAGGGAAACAGGTTTCTGTTGGAAAAGAAAGCATACTGTCAGTATTCTTTTAAAGCAGTTTTTTAGAGGTGGGGTCGCTGTTGCCCAGGCTGGAGTGCAGTGGTGTGCTCTTAGCTCACTGCAGCCTTGAACTTTTGGGCTCAAGTGATCCTCCTGCCTCAGCCTCCCAAAGTGTTGGGGCTACAGGTGTGAGCCATGGCACCTGGCTTGATCAATATTCTTAAAATTCAGTGTGCAAAGTATCTGTTTTGAGATGTCCATTTCTAAAAGTCTAACACAGCATTCTCTCTCCACCCGCAGCTGACACTGCATCTTTTGCTTGATTTAAGCACCCTGACTGTGCCTGCGCTGCTGGGCCACAGTAGATACTTTGACGACACGAATTTTCATCTTCATCTCTCTCATGGTACTCCTTGATAGCTGGGCTTAACTGTGTCCATCCAAGTCTATAACTGCATTGCTTTCCTCTCACCTAGAGGTTAGGCACCATTGCAGTGGTTTGCAATGTCGAGGTGTTGCCCACTAGTGAAATCCAAGGGCGTTACTGCAAAATGGAGGCATTCCTGAATTGAGGGGAGTGTGTGGGGGGAAATGCCAGGTCCCACACATTTGTCCTGCTAAATGCAGTAGAGACCTCTGTCATGAATCGTCTCAAGGCCCTCTTGGCTTTCCAGTGTCCTGCGTGACATATCTGTGGATAAAAACCTATCTATAACTACCCAAGACTAAACTAATTCCAAAACAAGGTTTTGTTTTTCACGATTTGAACATACACTGAATTTTTCAGAAATGTAACTACTTGTAAATTATGGGGTGATTTTTGTTTTGTTCAGAATGTTTCCAAATATTATTTGTCTTCCTAGAAAGTCACACCACCAGAGCAAATTGTAGAATCTGAGTCCCTAATTCCATACCCAGTGTCAAGTAACAGTCTGCATTTATAACTATCTCATTAGCAGTGATTCTAAGTTTAGGAGCAAGCATTCAACCACTTTATTTTAGAGCATGTGTATATTGAAACACATTGTTTTTATTATAATTATATTCTTTTTGCTTTTTATATTACAGTTACATCATGTCGATATTTTAAAATTACGTGGGCAAGGACATTTCATTTATGGATTTCATTTTAGAATTAAGGATGTTATAAACATTTATTATAAAAGGAGGGCAATCAAGCTAATGGAGCCCAAAATCTATTCATGCAAATAGTTTTACTGAGGGCCTAGGGTCTGCATAGGATGCTGGTCTTGATATACAAGAAATTCAATTCCAGCTGATAGTCCATTTGTTCTCACTTCCTGCAAGAACAGTAAGTCTAGAAGGGCAAAAGACTCTGGATCATTCTTTTCAATTTGTGTCAAACTTATCCACTAATTCTTACTTCTGTAAGAAGCTGGGTTGTTCACCAGGATCTCCAGGCGACTATTTGCAGTGCATTGGGTTTCAGAGGTAGGCAGGTCTGGCTGCAACCCAGCTGGGGCAGGTAGAGTCTAAGATGGCTTCTTGGTATTCACACTTGGGGTAATCACTTTAGTATGGTCAGGCCTATGACTTGCTTCTAATGAACAAATAAATGCAGCAAAGGTGATGGGATGTCACATCCATGATTTTGTTACATAAGGTTGTAGCTTCCACTGTGCTAGCTGATTCTCTCGTCTTCTGCTTGCAAGCTTTGATGAAGCAAGCTGCTGTGTTGGAAAGGCCCTCGAGACTAGAAATAGCAGGTGGTCTCCAGCCAATAGCCAACTGAGGCGCCCAGTCCAAACTTTGATCAAGGAACTGAATTCTGCCAACATCAGCATGACCTCAGAGGTGAATCCCTCCCTAGGTGGACGTTCGGGTAAGAACCTAGCTCTGACCAATACCTCAATTGCAGCCTTGTAAAAGATTCTGAAGCAGAGGACCCAACCAAACTGTGCCAAGATTCCTGACCCCAGAGAGACTGTGGGATAATACATATGTGAGATTTTAAGCTGCTAAATGTATAGTAGTTGGTTATGTAGCAATAGGTAACTAATATACCAGCCAACAAAGTTAATAAGATGCAAAAATCACTGCATTAGAATACTTAGGGTGTTCTCACAGGACAGCCAGCATATAGAGCCTGTGACACAGCATTTCCCAAACTTGTCTATAAAACCTGACTGCTTTTAGCATATTTAGAGGATACCAGAGTTCATGCCTGCATTTAAGCAGAAAAAAAATAATCTTTAGTTGAATTAAACTATTGCAAAACCATGACCAGAAGTTTAATTCTCAGCACAGCTAGATTTACTTTCTAAAAAGTAGAAACAGACCCATGACTTATTGGCTAGTTTTCAGAGTATAGATGAATAACAACTTACATTTGCTACTATTTCCATTACAAAGCAACTTTCTTATATATTTCATTCTTGGGGGCTACGTTTGCCATCTCATTTCCATTTTCTGTCCTAGTCAGAAGCAGCAAGGGGCCCTGTGCCAAGGTCTCTCTGTTCTGTATCCACCACACAACAATCCTTAGTAGTTGTCAGTCTGAGCTGCACCAAGTTTCTCTCTCCCTGAGGACCGGGAAGTTCAGAAAAGAGTTGGGTTAGAAGCCCTTCACTTTCCTCGTGGGAAACAATTTTCCCAGCAAATACCTCACATCCTTCAGGGATTAGCTATTTTCTCAGTTGGTGCAAGCACAGCCTTTCCCACAGCCTTGAATTGCATTCTCTCCTAAAGAGCACAACACTATTTGTTTGTTTAATTCCGTGTATCTGTCCTGCCTAATCTCTTCATACAAGCAATAACTCAGTACTATCTCATCCAGAACGGGTTCTGACCTTAACCCAGAACTTCTACACCTAACAGCCACTGGCACACTGACCTGTTTTCAGACTATCTACAGTATCTACTGTACAGAATCCAATGGGAACAGAGGGGTCCAGAGGCAAACCAGCAACTCCTGCCCCTCCCCCCAAAATCAAGTTCCTAAGAACATTATGTGTTTTGACAGTTTCTGATAAAGTTAAACATATATCTACCACAGGACTCAGCAATTCCATTCCTAGATTTTTTTTTTTTTTTTTGGAGACAGAGTCTCGCTCTGTTGCCCAGATTGCAGTGCAATGGTGGATCTCTGCTCACTGCAGCCTCTGCCTCTCAGGTTCAAGTGATTCTCATGCCTCAGCCTCCCAAGTAGCTGGGACTAGAGGCATGTGCCACCATGTCGGGCTAATTTTTTTATTTTTAGTGCAGAAAGGGTTTGACCATGTTGGCCAGGCTGGTCTCAAACTCCTGACCTCAAGTGATCTGCCTGCCTCAGCCTCCCAAAGTGCTACGATTACAGGCATGAGCCATCATGCCTGGCCCACTCCTAGATATTTACCTAAGAAATATAAAAATATATGACTGCAAAAAGGACCTGTATGCATAATAGCATTATTCATAATAGTCCAAAACCCAGATGTCCATCAACAGATGAATGGATAAACTGATTATGAAAAATCCATACAATGGAATACCACTTGGTAATCAAAAGGAGCCAAGTGATATACACAACAATGGATAATCTCAGCAACACTGCGCTGAGCAAAACAAGACTGACAAAGAAAAGTATATAATAAATTATTCCATTGATATGAAACTCTAGAAAAAGCAAAACTAATGTATAGTGATAAAAAGCAGGTCAGCTGCCTGAGGCCAGGGGTGGAGAATGAAGATTGCTGAGGGTCAGAGGTGATGGAAATGTTCAGTAACTTGGATTGTGGTGGTGGTTACATGAGTTACCCATTTGTCAAAACTCATTGAACTGTACATTTAAAGTGGGTACATTTACTGTACATAAATCATACCTTGAAATTGTTTAAATGTATAAAAAAAGTATGGTAATAACTGATAGAGATTGGCCCACTAAAAAATATGTACATTTAATGGGAGGGCTGAACTTTTTTTAGATTATATAGCTCATTTCTCAGATAAAAATCCCTGGGAAAGACTCTCCTGGGGGTCAGTGAGCTGAAGCACCCATAGAAAGCATCCTCCTTCACTTTCATCTTCTGGTTTCCACAGACCAGGAGCAGGAACAGTTATCTCCTGCTGTCACCAAGGGCAAAAAGATGAGGCTGCCAGGATAAAGCAAAATGTTTCTCTGTCCTCTACTTTCCCTCTCTCAATTGGTGTTCAGACACAGATGCTGTGGTAAACTCTGGTTCTCACTCCTGAGCTCTCTTCTAATCTGGGATCAGCTGCCTCTTGGGGAAACAGTTTTGCTTCCCAGAGCTCTGTCTTCAGGCACTTTTCCCAACTCCTCACATTCACCCAGTAGCTTCATGGGCTTTCGAAATCAGAGACATTGAGCTGGAAGGGATTTTAGAGGTGATCCAGTTCCATGCCCTCATTTAGCACACAGAGACACCAATGCCCAGTCACTGAGCTGATACATCTCCCATCTCTGCTCCATCTAGGCTAGCACCATCCAACTGAAATTGTGCAGTCCAACATGGCAGCAATGCAGCTATAAAGCACCTGAAATGTGTCTAGTGCTATCAAGGAACTGTTTTTTTTTTTTTTTTTTTTTTAATTTTATTTTGTTTTGAGATGGAGTTTCGCACTGTTGCCCAGGCTGGAATGCAATGGTGCAATCTCACTCACTGCAACTTCCGCCTCCTGGGTTCAAATGATTCTCCTGCCTCAGCCTCCAGAGTAGCTGGGATTACAGGTGCCTGCCACCATGCCCAGCTAATTTTTGTATTTTTAGTAGAGATGAGGTTTCACCATGTTGGCCAGGCTAGTCTCAAACTCCTAACCTCATGATCCACCTGCCTTGGCCTCCCAAAGTGCTGGGATTACAGGCGTGAGCCACCATGCCCGGTCCTCAAGGAATTGATTTTTAATTTTTATTTACATTTGAACTAATTTTAAATAACCACACGTGACTAGTATCTATCATATTGGACAGCCCAGATGGAAAGTACTGAAATCCAGAGTCCAGAAGTCAGGAGGAGTAAATGGTTGTCCTGTGTTCACTTCTGCATATCACCCAGTTTCACTGGGTGCTGTGCTGTGTAGGATGCTTCTAAGCACTGAGCTCTTCATCTTATTCAAGTTTGCAAATATTTCCTTTTTCTGTTGTTTGATCCTGAGAGACCTACTTGAATTACATATATATGAGGCCAAAGTTTCTCAAACATCAGTAGGCCATTAAATCAATTTAATTGATTCATTAAATCAATCTATTGGCTTTAACCAGTATTTTATAAAAGATGAAATACATTAGACAAAATGTCAGCATGTATCACACTTAAAATGCTGTTTGGTGGAACCTGTGTTTTGGTTTGAGTATGTGGGAGTGTGGGGAGAGGTACAGCGTGGATGTCATAATGTAAAATGTATTTCTTACGGTAGGTCGGAATTAAAAACGTGTGAAACCTCTAAGATATACTACTAAATCTAGAGGCCCAAGTTAGACCAAACCAGGAGATAATGAATGAACAAGCTTTTCCAGTGCTATAAGACTCTTTGAATACATTACTTAAACAGAAAAACTGGTATAAAATGAGGTTGAACTGGCTAATGTAGAACTACTGTGGGAGTGCTATGCAGACTCATGCAGCTCACACAGTGAAAAACTTCAAAAATGTTCTGTAACATCTGATACTGTTTGTTCTTCTGATCCTATTGTCAAGGGTGGTATGCATTTCTCTGTTCTATATGAAAAGAATGTAAAACAATTTACTTTTGCTTGAGCATAGTATTTCCTTTTATTTAAGTTCAAATATTCTTTACCAAATCTACTAAAATTTGAAAGACTCTTCAGAACAGGATATGGCACGGTATGTGCACTTGATAAATATTTATTATTCCTAGTGTTTATTGTTACAGAACCAGTTAACAGGGATGTGCCCCTTCAGATCTTGGTACCCCCTACAAGGCTGAGATGAGGAAGGTTTGGGGCCGGTGGGCTTGCTCTCTGATGATGGGGGTGTAAATCTATCCTTGTTATTTTTTTTTTTGAGACTGAGTCTTGCTCTGTCGCCCAGGTTGGAGTGCAGTGGCATGATCTCGGCTCACTGCAACCTCCACCTCCCAGGTTCAAGCAATTCTCGGGTCAGCCTTCTGAGTAGCTGGGATTATAGATGTACAACACCATACCCGTCTAATTTTGTATTTTTAGTAGAGATGGGGTTTCACCATATTGGCCAGGCTGGTCTTGAACTCCCTACCTCAGGTGATCTGTCCGCTTTGACCTCCCAAAGTTCTGGGATTACAGGCATGAGCCACTGCGCCCGGCCTAATCTATCCTCTTTTTAAGGCCTATGTCCAGTTTTAGATTCCAGCTGGAAAGGGTAGGGCTAAACCCCTGGAGTGGGGAACTTTTGGGGGAAATTAGGTTAAGAACAGCAGTCATGCTCAATATCAAATATCCCTCATCTGTCCCTGAGAGACTGGGACATACTAGAGTATTAGCAAAGCACTCATATATTAACTCATTTAATCCTCACAACCACTCTAGGTAGTGGGTCTCATTAGCCACATTTTACAGATAAGGACACGGAGGTACAGAGCAGCCAAGAGACTTGTGATCGTGAAGTGAGTAAGTGGTAGAGCCGGCTGGCAACCCAGGTGGTTGGCTTTAGTGTCTGCTCCTCATCACTACCCACTTCCCTAGGTTTATGCTTTTTTTCTGTCTCAAACCTATTCAGGTGTCCTCCTGGGTGGTAAAAGAAATGGTCAAGAGTTAAAACTTTTTTTTTAAAAAATTACAAGCTGCTATTATTTTCCTTTAGTCACTAGTTAGGCTGAGACACCACCATTAATTTGGATCCTTGTTAGATATGCTAAGTCTTCATCTTGCCTGTAGGAGAGAGAGACACGGGCATAGTTAAAACAACCCACCACAGTCAATCATTAAAAGAAATTGTTCACAACTCACTCAACTTTGTCATCTGGTGGCTAATATTACTATTATTTTTTTTTCAATTAAAAAATATGGAACGCTTCATGTTGGAACATCACGTTGTACGTCATCCTTGCACAGAAACCATGCTCATCTTCTCTGTATTGTTCCAGTTTTAGTACATGTGCTGCCAAGGCAAGCACAGGGGGCTGATATTAAATCCCAGTCTCTGATAGGCTTATTTATTTATTTATGCACCTACTCAAGAAATGTGTTCTTTGCAGCTTGGGAAGCATCATACATATTCACACCAGTCCTTGGGAAGGAGGTAAGTACAGCACAACTCCCTCTGTAAAGGGAAAGGTTCAGAGCACAGTTTGCTATTAAGAAAATGAGCATGAATGGGGGGAAAAAAACTAAGAAACTGGGCAACAGACAAAATTCTAATTGTATTTACCACATACGTGGCCACACCCTACTGTGCTACTACAAGATGGTGGCCCACGGCTATTCTTCTGGCTGCCAGCACAGAGCAGAGGCCTGGGCCGAGGCTCTGTCCCTACCTGTCTCCTTGGCAGTTACGCCTTGGTTCTCCATTTGAAAACTACAAACTTCAGAGCCCAAAGGAATGTTAGAAACCAGTTGCCTCAATCCCTTCGATTTACAGCAGAGGTCAACTGGAGACCATAAGTGTGTAAGGCAGGGGAAAAAGAAGCTGCCTTACACAGGAATGTCAGTGAGGATCTGTGGGAACTTCTGTTCCATTTCAGAACAGAAGCCTCTTCCATGTTGACTTTTGACTTTTCTCCACTTTGCAAATTTCCCGTAGTGTGATTCTATTAATTAGTGGTCTAAAACATAGTCAGTTACTGTTCACTTCTCCTCCAGATGCCACATGGTTCCCAATATCCCTAAAGACTACATTAGCTTCAAGTCATCTTGAGTTCCCCTAAACATTCCTTTTCTTCCCATCTACCCTCATTTATTTCAGTTTATGGAAAGAGGACCATCCCCATTAGCTCAGGTGAACTGGTAAACACAATTTCTCTATTTATATCAAGAGCACAGGTGTACTGGGCCAGCACTGTTCTAAGAGCTCTTAGACATAAAACCCTCAAAACAATCCGTACCATCATGATTCCCATGATAAAGAGGAGGAAACCAAGGAATGGTCAAGTTATGGACATGTCCCACAACCAGAAAGCATTGTTAAGGACCAAGAAGTTCCACAGTGACTAGTTTCCTGATGACCTGTTTGTCTCTTTGGTGCCCAATCATTTCATTTTTGATGAAAAGCCACAAGTCAACTGCTTGTGTCACACATGGTTCTGAAAGTCCTATACTGTTCTGGGTTCCCAGGCACAGAACTCCAGGCTGCTCAGGAAGAGATCATGATTCTTCCGCCTGCCAGCACTCCTGGCCATCCCTTCTCAGTGCTTCTAGCAGCAGCCTTCTCATCCCAATTCCCTATTCAACGTTGTTATTTCTAATCCATTGTGTGTTGGGAAATTAAACCACTCAGCAATGACATTCTGAATTAAAAAAAAAACCACATACACAGGTAATGAATACCTATTAGCTTCATCTCTGACTTGTAGCTCCAGCTTTAAAAACTAAATTAGGAATCATGGCAGAGAGACCCTGGGGGAATTTGTGGGGGGCACTTTACCATCAGGAAAGGGCATGGACTTTAGCACAAAGCCTCGGCAGCAGCTAAGCTAACTCATCAGAGGCTTTCCTCACGCTTCCAGGAGCTTAAGTTCTGGGCAGCTACCTGGAGAGGGCCTACTGGATAACTGAGGTGTTTACTTGCAGAGTCTCATTGCATTCACATGGCCCTAGGAAGAAAGTAATGGGCGTTGCATTTCCAAAGAAGATGCCCAGATGAAATCCATAGCCATGAGGTTTCCTTGAAGGAAGCAATTTTTAAAATTTGACCCCAGAGACTCTCCAGACTCAGAAAGTGTTTCTGGGTGGCTAGGGACTTAGTTTCCTTTCATAAGCTGCTCAGCCTAAGAGAAAACCTCAGCAGGTGCAATATGCTTTCCTTCACTTGAGGAGCTCAGCCTCCATGCTAGCTGGAGGAAGGGGGCGTTTGTCTTGACCCAGTCATATACTTATCTGGTTCCTCTCTGGGTCCAGAGAAAGCATTTCTGAGATAGTCACACTAGGCTAGGCATGTGACATTACTAAGGCATGTTGACTGGGGAAAGAGATTAGGAGAAATAGAGAGAGCCCTGCACTGTGGGGTAGGGGACCCACAGTCCTTCTAATCTTTTCTTTGTAAGCCGCTCCATGACCTTTAGCAAATCGCTTAATCTCTGTCTCAGTTTCCTCGGTTGTAAAATAGGATATACCACCTGCCCTACCTTTATCTGTGAGCTGCTGGATTAGATGAAGTTGGCTGCTGGAAGAATTGTGAAACACTACCTATCCCCAACAAGCCATAACAAAGCCTCTCTTAGCCCTCCCATGCAGGTGCAGCCCAAGTCATTGAAAAGTTGCACCCACACTGCTAAGCTATGACGCTGGGTCGCCATTCATGTCAGAAGCAGGAGCTGAAGGGGCTTGGGTCTCAAACTAGAAAGCCATGATCAGGAAACAAGAAGTCCCTTCTGGGGCTGGAGGTAATGAGGTACCCCCTATCACCACTGGCCCCTCTTCTAGAGATAAAAGATCCTATTGAGGCTCCCAGTGTGAACCATGAGCAGGGCAGAGCTGGATATCCATTCTCCCTCCCTGAGCTACAGACCCCTGCAAAGAATAATCCTTTAACCCCATAATTGCCTTCCCTCCCTGAGAGAGATGACCGACATCTTGCAGGTAGTAAGCTAAAGGTGTTCTCAACCTTGGGAGACTTCAGCATTCACCTAAAAGTTAGTTCCCAAACTTAAAAAGTGTCTGGACTCCAAATATCAAGCTGCCAGTCACAGAATAAAGGCTGTGATCTAAACCAGCCTGGGCAGTATAGTGAGACCCCATCTCTTAAAGAATTTAAAAAGTTAGCCAGGTGTGGTGGTGTGCACCTGTAATCTTAGCTACTCTGGAGACTGAGGCAGGAGGATCACTGGAGCCTAGGAGTTCAAGGACTCAATGAGCTAAGATCCCAATGCTGCATCCAGTTGGGGAAACTGAACAAGACCCAAACTTTAAAAAAAAAAAAAAAAAAAAAAAAGCTGTGATCCCCTTAAAGTCCTAATAGGCCACCATTACCTGCCCTTTTGGTAAGAACTTTTGGTCTCCTTCATGAGTGTTTTTTTTTTAATACAGATTTTCTAGATTTTTGTTGTTTTAAATGAACAATCTCTCACTTAAGTGCAGACAGCCATCACATTTTCCAGAGGGAGAAATGGAAACAGTGGAAAGACAAGTCACTTCGCCCAGGGTTTGCTGTTTTTCACAACCTCGCAATGAGGAGCTTTGCCTCAATAACTCAAGGCAAAATATATTAATAACTCCAAGGCTCAGAATCCAAAATCATCAGAAACCTGGAGAGGGAGCCAGCTGGACTCCTCGCTCAACTGAACTTGGTTAGATCAGTAAATGCCTCCAGGCTGCAGTTTCCCCATTTGTGAACTTTGGGCTAATGAAGAAACCAGGAGAGACGGAGGCTTTGGAAAAGTCCCAGAAAAGATACTACATCATCTCAAAGGATAAAATGAAACTTCCAAGAATCACAAAAAGCAGGCAAAGCTAAGTGAAGATGCTTCTCTCTTTCCCCTCTGGAACTCATACCTTCGCACAAAGAAAGGCCTTTGAAATACAACACTCTACAGTGGTGTTTACTGGGGTGGACAGCAACCTGTCCCGAGCTCTCAGGAGAGGCATATTTCTGGGCAATACGCCTCCCTCAACTAATCCCAGCCCTATTATCTGCGGGTCCCCTGAAAACTGCAGAAAATTGCCAGCTTCCTTCGCAGCCAAGGACTGTAACAGAGAAGATAATAGGTTGCAAGTCTGATGACCCAACAGCCAAAACGTAACCGGTGCTCCCAGAAGCTTGTAGGCACCACGTGGGAGAAAATAGGGCGAAGCCACTGGGGCGTGGTCGGAACATTTTTACCGGGGAGAGCAGCGCGAGACAAGGAGTAAAGAACAGGTGGGGCGGCTGGCTCGTTCCTAACACACGCCCACCTAACGGTAGAGACTGGTTCTTGCTCAAAGATGCAGCCCTGCTCTTTCGATTGTGCAGTGAGCCCCAGCTGTTTGCAAAGATGTGGTCAGCACGCAAAGACTCCATATGTCATTTTGATATTTTTAAAACGTTAAACGCCACCAGCAACCAACTAAGAATGAACTCTTGGGAGTATATGAACATATGTGTGTATAAACTGGAGGGCATCCGAGAGCTGGGGTCTCCCACTGAGCCCTGGGCAAGGTGGAGAGCGTTACCTGGCCAAGTCGAGGAAAGAGTCCACCGTCTCTTTGGGGACAGGAGGAGGCCCCGAGTCCTCCAGCCCCAGGTCGCTGGACTGAAGGGTCTGCGCACCGGACCCCGGCTTGATGATGAACGCCAAGGCCACGGCGAGCGCAGAGGCACTCAGTGTGGTGAGGCCAAAGTAGGCGACCGCGATGCCGCCCAGACGCCCGAGGGCGCTGGCGTCAAGGGAGGCGGCGCCCGACACCAGGCTGCAGACCACCAGCGGCAGGATGATCATACGCAGCATGCGGAGCAGCATCTCACCGGGGAAGGCCAGGTAGGTGACCTGCGTGCGGCTCAGGCTGAGCCCGCGCAGCGCCGCACCCAGGCCCGCGCCCGCCAGCACCCCGGACACTGTGAGCAGCACCAACGCTTGGCGCCGCAGGAAGCCCGCACAACGCCCCGCGCGTCCCGCCGCGGTACCCGGAGCTCCAGGCCCGGCCGCAGGCCCGGCCGCAGGCCCCGCCTGGGCGCTGTCGAGGTAGCCGTTGGTCTCGTTGCTCTTCTCCATGGCGCTGCACGCCGCTCCCAGCTAGAGGTGGCAGGGGACGTGGGCTCTGGCAAAAGACGGGGCTCCCAATGAATGGGTCGGTCGATGCTGGGGAGATCGGCCACTGAGCTCCGCAGGTCCTGGGAAGCCGCCCTGGGGGTCTCCCGGCCTGGCGCAGGACCAGGTGCGAGAAGGGCGAGGAGAGGCGCGGAGTGCGGGCTGGAGCCACCGGCGGAGACGATCGCGCCGCGCCCAGCCTCCCCGGAGCAGCCGCCGGCTGGAGATGATGCAAGCTGAAGCCGTGAGCGCGGACGCAGACGAGGAAGGAGGAGGGAGCGGGAGCGGGAGGGGCCCGGGCCCGCCCCCTTCACGCCCGCCGTCCCGCCCCCCGCGACGCTGGCCAATCACAGCCCTGGAGCAGCCGCCGGGAGTCTCCGGGCCCCACCCGGGTCGCCGGTGCCAGGAGTGGGCGGGTGGTCCGGAGGCTCCTCCAGAGGCCGCGGGGGCGCCGGGGCACTAGGGCGCCGGCCAATCCCGGCGCCAACAGCCGCCTCCCCGCCCGGCTAACAGAGGCCAGCTCGGGGCGATCACAGGGAGGCGCGGGCTGAAGGACCGCCCTGGCTCGTGAGCACCTGCCAGGCCCTCTCCCGCCGCCGGGATCTGAGTCTTCCGAGCCAGAGGGTCCGTGATAACGTGGAACGCGGCGGCGTTCCTCCTCCTGGAGATTGGTGGAGGGTCCCTCTTTCCCGGGAGATGCTTTTGGCCCTGCGGCCCACATTCTTTTACAGAGCTCTCCCGCCTCCCGCCAAGGAGGGGGCCCTGGGTGGTCCTGCGGCCGCGTCTCCTCCTGCGGAAAATCCTTTCCTCAAGGGGTGCTGAGGGGCTCGGGTAGTAAAGCACACCATGGTGCCCAGCACGATCCTGCCCTGAGACAAAGGACGAACGGGAGGATGGATGAAATGGATGAATGAGAGGAGCCTTAGCACGTGCTCATTAGGGCGCCAACACAGCCGTACCGCTACAAAGGGGGCTCGCGGTGCCACCAAACCCGGTACTCCTGGGCCGTGCCACTGCGCGCACCGGGGCGCTCCTGGGTGTGTGTCCCGGGGCCACCAGGATGGGTCTGGGTCACCCGCCCAGCAGCTGTCTGCGGTATGGGGGTGGAAGGCTCAAAACTCTTCTAGAAGAAACAGCTGTCACTCCACCACTTCCAGTTGGTTTCTGCCACGTAACCTAAGCTGAAACACAAGCCACTGGATTTTAACCTCTTCCATCCCCAGGCCCGAGCCCTGGCGTGAAAACAGTGCAGACGGCGGTTTGGCCAGTCTGAAGGCTTCCTCATTGTTCACGTTCTATGAATTTCCTCTTTATTTCATCTTTTATTTGATATCTGATTTGGCCATGGGAGTTATAAGGGAAACTTCTGCGGAGTCCTTTTACTGTGTCACAGTTATTATATTATTCTGCTTTTGAAAAGAATTGTTCTTTAAAGGCGTCTTTTTGCCAACCCCCCCCCCCCCCCACAGTACCCATTTTTTTTTTTTTGAATTTTTTGGGAAAGGGGTTGGTATGATGCCCCGCGGGGGAAGATTACAACATCTTGGCCCAAAAACTATAAAAATAAAATATGGTAAATTCGGGGTGGGGGGGGGTCTGGGAAAAAGACGCCTTTAAAGAACAATTCTTTTC
>CAUYQU010007032.1:0-24400 GCA_963574635.1 Cheracebus regulus | reverse complement strand
GGAGCTGCGATCCCCGGTAGGAGGAGAGGCATTCTGATTTCGGGTGTTCTCAGCCTTTTTGCACTGGTTTCTTCCCATTTTTGTGGATTTATCCACCTGTCATCTTTGTAATTGCTGACTTTCAGATTGGATCTCTGAGTGGACGTCCGGCTTGTTGGTGATGAAGTTTTTTCTGTTTCTTAGTTTTCCTTCGGGTGGCGCCCCTTCCCCACAGAGCTGGGCCTTCCCGGGTTCAGCTGTGCTTGTTCTCAGTCGTTAACGCTTCCAATTGCTGTTCTCCTTGTGGGGATGGGACCAGCCGATCCCGACTAAAAGGGCATCCAGTCCTGTACACTCCACACCGAGAAGCACCGCACCGGTCAAAAGAGTCACGCTGGCGACTCGTGTGGCTCCTTCTCCGGGAATCTCCCAGTCTGTGGGCATCAAAAATTCGTCTGCAATTGCGGCATCCACTCGCTCTCTGTGCTTTCACTGGGAGCTACAATCCTGAGCTGCTGCTACGCGGCCATCTTGGATCTCTCTCCTAGTCATGGAGTTTTCTAAAATAACACTAGGCTTACTCACTTACTACACTGCCTATGGTTGGAGTCTTAACTGTAATAGCCTCCAGCCTTGCAATTCACCCTCCATTTGTGACCTCTACTCTAAACCATAATGTGGATTTTCCCTGTCTTCATTGCCTTGTGCAAATATCCCACCAGATACAACATTGTCTTAGGGGCACTCTACCACATTCCAGTTCTCAAGAAGATGGGCTTTCTGGAGTGTTCACCCCAAATTAAGTAACACTAAATAGAACTTAAATCAAATAGGATATTCAATAAGATATTTTTCGTTTTTATGAAAACTTTTCATGTGTGTCATGTTCAGGAGTTGTAATAATCAGCACTTGTAATGACTTAGATGGATATGTAAGAGCTCAGCCTTGCAAATAACATGGAGAAATGGGGGAAGAAACTACTAGAGTGAAATGCAATAAGCAACTGTCTATTACATATCAATAAGATGCCTTAAAACTTAAATCCTACTATTTTATCATAAAAATACTTATAGAGAAGTTCAAGGCTGCAGTGAGCTATGATTATGCCACTGCATTCCAGTCTGAACAACAGAGTGAGACTCTGTCTCAAAAAAAAAAAATCCCTGTAGAGTTGCTATTGTTATTACCATATCTCTATCTCATAGAGGAAGTATTAGGCTTTATCATCCCTAGAGGACAGATAAAAAATCTATTGAATCTGAGAGAAGGCAACAGACAAAAAAAAAAAAAACAAAAACCTCTGCTCCTAGGGAAGTGGCAAGAGCACATGCTGCGCCTAGACCATTACAGGCCTTCTAGCCTGGGCGTGGTGGCTCACACCTGTAATTCCAGCACTTTGGGAGGCCAAGGTAGGTGAATTGCTTTGAGCCCAAAAGTTTGAGACCAGCCAAGGCAGCATGATGAAACCCTGTCTCTAAAAAAGTAAAAAAGTGGCCAGGCCAGGTGGCTCATGACTGTAATCCCAGCACTTTGGGAGGCCGAGGTGGACAGATCACGAGGTCAGGAGATCAAGACCAGACTGGCCAACATGGTGAAACCCTGTCTCTACTAAAGAATACAAAAAAAATTAGCTGGGCATGGTGGCTCATGCCTGTAATCCCAGCTACTTCGGAGGCTGAAGTGGGAGAATTGCTTGAACCAGGATCCGGGAGGCAGAGGTTGCAGTGAGCCGAGATAGCACCACCGCACTCCAGCATGGGCTACAGAGTGAGACTCCATCTCAAAAAAAGAAAAAGAGAAGTTGGATAAGTATGTTTAGAGGACATGGAGCCTGATGGCGTCAAATTTATCTTTCAATTCTGATTTCACTGCTCTTTATGTACACCAGGTTCTAATATTATTGATTTATTGTGGTAAAACATATTACCGCTTTTTAGAATTCACTCTAGCACATTTCCTCTCAGTAACATTAAGAGAACTTTAATTCTTGTTCTTCCAAAACTGGACTGTATCTAAAACACTTTAAGCAGGAGCCATGTGCTCATGTGTAATTCATTCCCAAGAAAAGTGAATCTTATCTTCTCTCAATAATACCTTCCAGCAGGTTCTCACCATGATATTCCAAACTGCTTTCTCTGGGTGACCTGAAATTCTTCCTGATGTTTATCATATGTGTGCCTGATCCTTTGAATTCAGTGGACTAAAAGAGATTGAGATGGTAGTTCAGATGACAAAGCATGACCCCACAAATGCTATGCAGACCTTCCCAGCACCAAAGTCTATTAATATAGAACAAAGGAGTCACCACTGGGTCACAGGTCAGGAACCAAGCCATGAAAGACAACATCAGATCTCAGTAAGAAAAATCAGAATACTTGCAGCCAGAAAAAGGAATGAAATCATATTCTTTGCAGCAACATGGATGGATCTGGAGGCTATTACCCTAAGTAAACTAACTCAGAAACAGAGAAACAAATACTGCATGTTCTCACTTATAAGAGGAAGCTAATAGGTACTCATGGACAAATGAATGAGAATAATAGACACTGGGGCTTCCAAAAGATGGGAGGGGGAGAAGGGTGAGGATTGAAAAATTTCCTATCAGTTACAATGTTCACTATTTGGGTAACAGATACACTAGAACCCAATCTCTACCATTATGCCATATACCTATGTAACAAACATGCACACATATCCCTGAAACTAAAATAAAATAATTTTTTTAAAAAAAAGGCTATTTGATGCTTACCTTTTTCTCTTTTAATTTTTTAGTGTTCTATTAATATAAAAACTAAAATTGAACCTAACAAAAATTAAAGCTATAAAAAAAGAAAGAAAATTAGAATATTATGAGCCACCTAAGACCAGGGCCAGCAGAAACTGATGGGGAAGTAAGACATGAGGATTCCAGGGAGGAAGGTGAGGCAGCAAAGGAAGAGACTTGGCAGGCATTGTGCTATTACAGGCATTGCTTCTCTTAGACCTTAGTACAAGCATATGAAGTAGGTAATCACATCCCCATTTTACCTCCCTGTAAAGCTACTGAGACCTCAAAGGTCAATTAAGTATCCCAAAGCCACCCAGCTGATAAACAACAGCCACGATTTACCCAGGTTCGCCTGATTCCAAGCCCAGCCTTCTAACTAACTGTGCCAGCAGTTCTCAATCAGGGGTGATCTTGCCCCTCGCCCTACCCAGGGACATTTGGCAATATCGGAAGACTTTTTTGGTTGTCCCAACCGGAAGTATGTGAGGGTGCTACTGACATCCAGGAAGTGGAGGCCAGGGTTGCTGCTAAACGTCCAATGAGGGACAGCCTCCGCCACCACAAGGAAGTACCCAGCACAGCATGCCAATAGTGCCAAACCTGAATAACCTCGCACTATGCAATGCATAGCAGATATGGAAGAAAAGTTTCAAGTTTAAGCACTATTTGCTTCAGTGGTGCTCTTTCCATAATTCATAATCTTGGTCCTGGTGGCATGTCTTAGCCAGTATTAAAGACTGGGGTCCCCATGCGTCTAATTTCTGCCCTTTAGGAAAAAGGAGGTTTGAGTGACACCCCAGTATTTTTTTAAATATAAACCACAAGATGACTGTGTTGAATAGAAAGAGAGATTTTGGAATGCCTGACCCCAGCTCAAAAGGCAACACAAAGAGCCCATAACCGATGCAGCAGGCAGCAGGCAGCACTGAGCTCCTGGGGCAGGGCCGGCGTGGGGATTGGAATTATGTCCCCATTATCCACAAAGTGAACATTTTTCTAACAATAACACAGTGATTTCAGGAGCAATTTTAAAAACAAGAATCTTTTCCCCCAAACTCTAGAGCTTTTCTGATTTTTGTCAGCAACAAAAGAATTCAGCTTCCAAAAAGCAGACCGTATCTCTGAATATTAAAACTCCTACCTTGGGAAATTTTTTAAGCCTTCAGACAACCTCTTTTAAAGTTACAAATGAAATTCACTCAACAGACGACAGTGCTCATGGGCCCCTTTTATCTGTGGAAGAAAGACAGAAAGAAAAACAGAGTGATAACTTAGGAGCAGAGACCAAATTACTGACCTTGAGTCACCTTCCACACCACGTCTGGCCCAAACAAGATAGGGAGTTAAAAGCTCCAACTTTTATTTGCTGTAACAACAGCAAATGATGTAATTTGATGATATTTTTAAAACCCATCAAGGGAGAATAAAAAAGCTAGATAGTATTATGCATAGAACTCTTAGAGGTTAAAAAGAGTCTCAATTTGCCTTTAGCAAAGCCCTTTCATGCTGAAATCAACCACTCCACTTTCCTCTCTGTCCCAAGAACAAGCAATTCTAGAACTAAAGAACCAGTCCACTGAAGCTTGCACTGACTGAATTAGATTATTTTTTTATCTGTATGTAAAACTGAATGGGTTTTCTTTTTAGGGCTGCATGGGTCAATCCCTCAGTCATTCCCCTAGCTCTGTCAGTGTGATTTTTCTTCTCTGTGATGGTGATGATTATGCCACACTGACACCCACTTGTCCGCATCTTCAACAGGGACTCCTGTGTTCCTCCACCCCAGCTGCATTTTTCATGCAACCCCACCATGAAGCTTTCTGAACTGCCACCAAATGCGAGCATCAAAGATCTAATCTCCAAAACTGCCACAGCAGGGAGGCACCCTAACAGTTTAAGGCATTTTTCCCAGGGCACACAGATTGCTCAAATCTGCTTCTCTCTGCCTTATTTTTCCCTAACTCATGACCCTAAGCATTAACTACCCATTCTCAGGCATTCATTATATATCTGGCACTGTACTAGGTGTTTTACAGTTTTATTTAGTCCTTGCAGCAACTCATGAGATAACTATCATTACCTCTACAATTTAGATGAAAAATTCAAAACTAAAGCGTTTTAGTAACTTATAGAAGATGATGCAGAAAATGAGTGGCAGATTTAGTCCCAAGTCTCCAACCCCAAAAACCATTTTTACTACACAGCATACAAGACTAGTGGAAGACATTGAAAAAAAGTCAATTGGCCGGGCACGGTGGCTCATATCTCTAATCCTAGCACTTTGGAAGGCCGAGGTGGGTGGATCACCTGAGGTCAGGAGTTCAAGACCAGCCTGGCCATCATGGTGAAACCCCATCTTTAAAAAAAAAAAAAAAAAAAAAGTCAATAGTAGTTATTTCTAGAATATAAGGTGATGACTAATTTTATGTCTTTTTTAATTAGTATATATGTTTTTATATTTAAAATTGGACATGCAGCTGGGTGCACTGGCTCACGCCTGTAATCCCAGAACTTTGGGAGGCCGAGGTGGGCCAATCACCTGAGGTCAGGAGTTCGAGACTAGCCTTGCTAACATGACGAAGCCCTGTCTCTAATAAAAATACAAAACTTAGCCAGGTGTGGTGGCACACACTATAACCCCAGCTACTGGGGAGGCAGGAGAAGTTCTTGAACCCAGGAGATGGAGGTTAGACAGAGTGAGACTCCATCTCAAAAACAGTAAAATACAATTAAAATTAAATTGGGCACATAAGATAGAATAACAGAGACTAGATTTTTCCTCACATCTAAAACAACAAAAAGCAGATGAAGGCTTGGCACGATGGCTCATGCCTATAATCCCAGCACTTTGGGAGGCTGAGACAGACAGATTGCTTGAGCCCAAGAGAAGTTTGATACCATCCTGGGCAACACAGAGAAACCCCACCTGTACAAAAAAATATTTAAAAATAAAAATATACAGCTGGGCATGGTGGTGCATGCCCATAGTTCTAGCTACTCAGAAGGCTGGGGTGGGAAGATTGCTTAAGCCTGGGAGTTTGAGGCTGCAGTGAGCCATGACGGTGCTGCTGCACTCCAGCCTGGGCAACAGAGTGAGACCCTGTCTCAAAAACATATATATGGTGGCTGTCCAGAACCCAGCTGAGTTCAAGTCTCAGTTCCACCTTTTGCTTGCTGCAGAACCTTGTGTTAGTCACTCAAAATCAGGCTCAAAAACAAAACAAAACAAAACGAAAAACCAGACCCAATATGTGAAACAAAAATTTTCAAGATATACTGGACATGTAGGCAACAAAGGCTGTGAGCCCCTACAGATGGGAAACAAATAAGCTGAGCCAAAGGATTGCCCCAGTGTGCTCTCTTAAGAGAGTTTTCAGACCTCTGCACACGGAGGGGAAAGCAGGCTGAGCTTTGCAGACTCCCTGAGTGGGGAAGACAAACCAACTGGTGAGTCCAATAAGAAAGTGATTAGAGTTCACAGCACAAAGTAGCAGCGGAGAGGGAAGTGCACAGAGACAGAACTCCAGAGATCTGCACAGAGTGCCCTTCAAGTGTATAGTGAGTACTGACTGATCCATGCATATATGTTAGGAAACTACCCAGGACAGGGAAAGAACCATCCAAAAAGATTAAAGTACCCAATGTTAAAACAGGGCTTGAAATAGTGCCTATTCCCATGAGCAAGATTAGAAAACCACAGGACTCACAAGTCACTGGGTAGAGTACACAGTAGGGTTTTGCCTCGGTGGTGGAAAATAATTATCCCTACACTGAGCTCTGCTTCAGTCCCATCTAATAACTCTTACAAGAAATACCTGAAAGGATCAAACTACTTCCAGGTAACTTAAATATGTCCCAGAACAAACCTCAAAAAATATTTATAGAGGTACAAAAATATCCAGCACCCAGTGTTATCGCCTGAACGTTTGTGTTACTCTGAAATTCATATGTTGGAATTTAATCCCCAGTGTGATTGTATTAAGGAGTGAGGCCTTCAGGAGGTGATTTAGGAATATTACCTCGTGAAAGAGGCTCAAGGGAGCCCCCTTGCCCCTTCTGCCACGTGAGAACACAGCAGCAAGGCGCTGTCTTTGAAGCAGAGAGCAAGCCCTCACCAACACTGAATCTGCTAGTACCTTAATGGACTTCCCAGCCTCCAGAACATGAGCAGTTAATTTCTGTTGTTTATAAATTAGCCAGTCTGTGGTGCTTTGTTACAGCTATCCGAGCAGACTATGACTGAAGTTACTACTGAGAAATAGAGTGCTACAATAACAAATATCTAAAAATGTGGAAGCAGCTTTGAAATTGAGTAATGGATAGAGACTGGAAAAGTTCTGAGGTACATCACCATGAAAGGAGTCTTAAGGACAATTTGGTAAGGGCTCAGAAAAAGAAGAAAGCTGTAGAGAAAGCCTCACTCAGTCTTCTTCGAGATTACCTAAGTGGTCATGATCAGAATGCTGGTAGAAATATAAACAGCAGAGGCCATTCTGATGAGGTCTCAGATGCAAATTAGGAACGTGTTATAGGAAAGCAGAGGAAGGTGATTCTTGTTGTAAAGTTGCAATGAACTTGGCTTAATTGTGTTTGTAGCCTAGTGTTTTGTGGGAAGTGGAACTTCTAAGCAATGAAATAAGATATTTGGCAAAAGAAATCTCTAAATACTGTTGAGAGGGCAAAATGGTTTCTCTGGACTGCTTATAAACTGCAAAAGAAGAGACACAAAATAAGGCTAAATTAATAATCAAAAGAGAAACAGAACTTAAAGATATGAAAAATCCTCAGCTTGCCCATGTTGTAAAGAATAAAAAAGTAGCCAGGTGCGGTGGCTCACGACCATAATCCCAGTACTTTGGGAGGCCAAGGCAGGCAGATCACTTGAGGCCAGGAATTTGAGACCAAACCTGCCCAACATGGGGAAACTCCGTCTCTACTAAAAATACAAAAGGTAGCTGGGCATGGTGGTGAGCGTTTGTAATCCCAGCTACTCAGGAGGCTGAGGCAGGGAATCACTTGAACCTGCGAGACAGCAGTTGCAGCAAACCAACATGGTACCACCACACTCCAGCCTGGGCAATAGAGCGAGACTCTGTCACACACACACACACACACAGAGAGAGTAGTAAAAAAGTGTATTCAGGAGAGAACAAGAAGGTCATGGCCAAGCAAACATTTAATAAGGTGACTAGTATGGATAGAAGGAAGCTAGATGCTATCTGTTAAGACAATGGAAGACTGACCTCAAAAGTGTTTTAGAGATCATGGGGGCTGCCATTGCCATCAGAGGGCCAGAATGCCAAGGCCTGAGGGATAGACTTATGTCAGAAAAGGGTCCTCAGGCATCGTGGGACCTCAGCACTCACTTCACTATGCCACCTCAAGTTTCTGTTTTCTATATTCTAGCACAGAGATCCTCAAGCACCCCCGGCGTGGCTCCAGTGAGCCCAGGTGCAATGCAGGCTGCAATGACTTTCCGTTGAAGGGTGCTAGTGCTAAACCTTAGCAGCTCCCACATGGTGCTCATTCTGCAGGGGCACAGAGTACAAGAGCTATGGAGGTATGGCTACTTCCACCAGATTTCAAAGGATGTTCAGGAGGGCCGCATGGCCCCAGCAGTGAACTGTCACAGGGGTGGGACCACGGCAGACAGACCCCAGAACTGTAAAGGCATCCACATGCACCCAGTCTGGGAGAGCCGTGGGCATCACAATCCAACCCATGAGAACTGCAGCATGGCTTATGCCCAGCAAAGCCATGAGGCTGCCTTGGGGGCCCAACCCTTGCCCCAGTGTAAAGATTATCTTCAAGTCTTAAGATTTGCCCTGTTGGGCTTTGGACTTACTTGGAACCAGTTACTCCTTTCTTCCTATTTTTCCCCTTTTGAAATGGGGATGTCTATTCGATGCCTGTCCTGCCGTTTTATTTTGAAAGCACATAACATGATTGATTTTACAGGTTCATAATTGGAGAGCAATTTGCCTATCTTGAGTCCCAACCATATTTGATTTACATGATTTTTACATGAAACTCTGGCCTTTAGACTTTTGAGTTGATGCTGAAAAAAGTGAGGAGTTTTGGGACTACTGGGATGTAATGAATGTATCTTGCATGTGAGAAGGACACTAATTTTCAGGCCAGAAGCAAAATGTTATGGTCTGAATGTTTGTGTTCCTCTAAAATTCTTATGTTGGAACTTAATCCCCAGTGTGATTTTATTAAGAAGTGAGGCCTTTAGGAGGTGATTTAGGAATAGTATCCTTCAAAGGGGGCTTGAGGGATCCCCCTTGATTCTTTCACTAGGTGAGAACACAGCCACAATGCACTATCTTTGAAGCAGAGAGCAAGCCCTCACTAAACACTAATTTACTAGTACCTTAATCTTGGACTTCCCAGCCTCCAGAGCTGTGAGCAACACATTTCTGCTGTTTGTAAATGACGCAGTCTAAAGTATTTTGTTATAGAAGCCTAAATGAACTAAGATACTCAGTAAGGTAAAATTCACAATATCTGGCATCAGATCAGAAATCAACAGAAACACAAAGATGTTTTAAAAAATACAAACATAGGCCAGGCACTGTGGCTCATGCCTGTAATCCCCACACTTTGGGAGGCCAAGGCGGGCAGATCACAAGGTCAAGACCATCCTGGCCAACATGGTGAAACCCCATATCTACTAAAAATACAAAAATTAGCTGGGCATGGTAGCACACACCTGTAGTCCCAGCTACTCAGGAGGCTGAGGCAGGAGAAGCACTTGAACCCAGGAGGCAGAGGTTGCAGTGAGCTGAGATTGTGCCACTGTACTCCAGCCTGGTGACAGAGCAAGATTCCGTCTAAAAAAAAAAAAAAAATATATATATATATATAATATATATATATATATATAAACATAATAAGGAGAAAAAACTGTCAATCAAAACTCACGCAGAATTTAGATAGATGTTAGAATTTGCAGGCAAAAACATTAAAACTATTATTATAGCTTCGTTTCACGTGTTTAAAATTTAAAGTACAAGCATAGAAGATATTAAAAGACTCAAATCTAACTTCTAGAGATGAAAAACGACAATGTATCACATGAAAAATATATTGGATGGGAGTAATGGCAGATTAGACATTGCAAAGAAAAGATCAGTGAATTAAAAAGATAGCAATAGAAACTATTCAAAATGAAATACTGAGAGAAAAAAAGAATCAAATAAAATTAAAAGATGGTAGTGTGTCTGTAGTCCTCGCTACTCAGGAGGGTGAAGTGGGAGGATCACTTGAGCCCAGGAGGTCAATGTTGCAGTGAGTTAAGATCATGCCACTGCATTCCAGCCTGGGCAACAGAGCAAGATCCTGTCACTAAAAAATAAATAAATAATAAATAAAATGTGAGGTGACAGTGACCAGAATGAGAAGTAAGCTGAACATTGTGTATGATCAAAATAAACTGTTTTACCTCACTGATGAATTTATTAGTTTCTTGACCCATTAAATGGTAAATATAATGCATAAAGAACACAGCATTAACCAGATATGTAAGGTCTTTGAACCTTGGGAAAGTGACTTATCTTCTGAGTCTTTTTTTTTTTTTTTTTTTTTTTGAGACGGGGTCTTACCCTGTTGCAAGGCTGGTGGAGTGCAGTGGCACAATCTCAGCTCACTGCAACCACCACCTTCCAGGTCCAAGCAATTCTTCTGCCTCAGCCTCCCAAGTAGCTGGGACTACAGGTGGGCACTAATGCACCCAGCTCATTTTTGTATTTTTAGTAGAGAGGGGGTTTCACCATGTTGGCCAGGATGGTCTCGATCTCTTGACCTCGTGATCCACCTGCCTTTGCCTCCCAAAGTGCTGGGGTTACAGGCGTGAGCCACTGTGCCTGGCCCATCTCCTGAGTCTTAAGTTCACCAAGTGTAAAGAACTTCTTTACACAAAATTTCTTCAGCCTTCAGATTTATATCTTCTGCTACCTGAGGGCAGTCCCACTTGAATGACCCATAAGTCCCCAAAAACTCAGCATGTCTAAACCATGTTCTGCCCTCTACAAACCTATACATCTCCCAAGTTCTGTGTTCTTTATTAAATCACCATACACATAGCCATAAATCTGAAACACATACTAAATAAGTCACTTTTCTTCTCCCTTACCCACCCACATTGATCTAGTCACCTCAGTACAAAGTCCCCTTTCTGTTGAGATTCACTCAGGGTGGCTTGCAAAATATTACAGAAAATATTTAGGGAAAGTTATAGATTAGAGTCTCAAACCTTTTGCAAGGCTGAAAGGTTTTATTGGGCAGGCCGAAGGCGGCTGGCCGGCTAGTCCGTTAGGTTAGGGAGAGATAGAGATGATCAAAGGCCTTGCCGCACACCCATTTGTCTCCACTGTTTACTCATATTAATGTTGTGCTGGGCAGCTCTCCAGGAAGATCAAAGGGGAATTACTTGTTAATTGCATTTACACTGGGCACGCCCCCAACTTAAAGCTTTTACCAGTTGTAAAACCATTCTCTTTACCATGTTACTTATCCACAAGTGTGTTAACTTAGAACCTCTGTTGTAAAATCTTAAGGGAATAAATGTGTGGACAGACAGAGGGTCTGGGTCAATTGGTTGCATTTCACCCTCTAAAGGCAGCCAACAGCCATCCCTAGCCCACTTGAAACACTGTAATGACATGAGAGCGCATTCATTCATCGGTTGTTGAATCAGGGTCTGCAGGGCAGATTTCCGCAGGTGGTTTGAGACCCACGTCTCACCTTTCCCTGAGAAATGTACATAAGGAGAGATGAAGAGAGTCTACCTAAAAGGAAGAGGGAGAGACTGGGTGCTCTGTGCCCCGAGCTCAGAACTTCAGGGGGATGACTGGCTGGTACTTGGGCTGCTTTCAGTCATAGTGCTTGTCAAAGCTCAAAGCTCAAAGCTCAGCTGCACTGACGCCTCCATGGCCTGGATCTTGGCAGCGCTGTCCCCATACAAGTGCTTCATCTCAGACTGGCGCTGATACCAGGCCTCTCAGTCGAAGGCTCCACCGACCAGTGGGTGTTGTAGCACAGGAGGTGATCGGTGTTCACGTGGCCATCCAGGCACTCTGCATCCAGCTGCTGCTGCCCCCTTGTTCTTCTCTGTGCCTCTCGGTTTCTGCAAAGTGCTGGCAGAGCTCCTTGATGATTTCCATGTTGCTCAGGTCACATTCTACCTCTGCGTCTACCCCTCCTCTTTGGACAAAGCTTGGTCTTCTTTCGTAGATGCCTGGATCCCACTGCTGTCACGTGGATGCTGCCCAGACCCTCTGAAATGTGAAGAACTGAAGATGGAGTCCTGCCAGGCCACATGATGGTCACAGAAGGACAGAGGATATCCAGCCTGGTTGTTGTAAGAGCGCTGGAAAACAAGTGCAGAAGGGAAGTACCAGCAGGAGGTGGTGGCTCATGCCTGTAATCCCAGCACTTTGGGAGGCCACAGCAGGCAGATCACCTGAGGTCCAGAGTTTGAGACCAGCCTGACCAAGATGGCAAACCCTATCTCTACTAAAAATACAAAAACCTAGCCGGGTGTAATAGTGGGCACCTGAGATCCCAGCTACTCGGGAGGCTGAGGCTGAGGCAGGAGAATCACTTGAACCCGGGAGGCGGAGGTTGCAGTGAGCCAAGATCGTGCCACTGCACTCCAACCTGGCAACAGAGTGAGACTCTGTCTCAAAAAAAAGAGAGAGAGAGAGAGACTCCATTTCAAAAAAAAAAAAAAAAGGAAGTGCCATGGAAGACTGAAATGGGATTCCACGGCCTTCCTGCAGGCATTCTGGTGGCTTTGCATCCGAGCCATTGCTTGATGATAATGTTGCCAGTATCTTGCATACACCGGATGAGAATACCAAGGCCTGGTAGCTTCTGATGTTGATGCCTTCACCACTGCCATCTCTGATTGTGAAAGTCCAAATAGACACTGAAACTCATGGGCACGCAGCTTGTAGATCCTGGGCAGTGGGCGAGTAGGGGCCTAGTTTTCAATGGAGAGACAGAGGCTAGGGATAGTGGGGAGAAGGTGGCTGTTGCTGGAGTGACTGGAAGCATGCTAATATATACAGTTCTTTTTAATCTTTTTTTTATTTTTAGTTTTGGTTTTAGTTCTGTACATGGACAGGATGTGCAGGTTTGTTACATAGGTAATCATATGCAATAGTGGTTTGCTGCACCTATCAGCCCATCACCTAGGTATTAAGCCCAGCATGCATTAGCTACTTTTCCTAATATTCTCCCTCCCCTGACTCCACCCACCGACAGGCCCCGGTGTATGTTGTTCCCCAATTTTTGTATGTTCAAAAAACTAAGTTGTCACAAAATGAAGAATGTAAAAGACAAAAAAAAGTTAAAAACAATTTTTAAAACTGACTCAAAAAAGGAGTGTTATGCAATGATCAAAAATAAGCCTGCTGGGTGTGGTGGCTCACCCCTGTAATCCTAACACTTTGGGATCCACCGCCAAGGCAGGTGGATCATTTGAGGCCAGGATTTCGAGACCATGCCAGGCAACACGGTGAAACCCCATCTCTACAAAAAATACAAAAATTAGCCGGAGCTGGCGGCATGCTCCTGCAGTCCCAGATACTAGGGAGGCTGAGATGGGAGGTTGGCTTGAGCCCAGTAGGTTGAGGCTGCAGGGAGCCATATTACACCACTGCACTCTAGCCTGTGCAATAGAGTGAGACCCTATCTCAAAAAAAAGGAGGAAAGAAGAGTACAAAATATCTAATGACTTAGAGTGATGGCCCAAAGCATCATTCTCTACTACACACACACACACACACACAAACACACACACACACAAGGGAAAGTAAAGTGAGAGAGAGAGAGAGAGACGGAGGGAGAGGACAATAGAAAGAAACCCCAAACTATTTTAAATAGTTTTCTAAAGGATGTTGGAAATGGAGTTTTTCTTTTTGCTTATCAGTGCTTTCTAAATTTTCTATAATGAATATTAAATAAATAAGAAAGTTATTTTTTAATTACAGAAATTCGCTAAGGAAAATACTTCTTTGACAAAAATATAAACAACTTCTTGATTTTGAGACCAAGAGGAGCAGCATGGAGGAGAGCTGGAATGCAGACTCAGAGCCACTCTACTTGGGTCTGAACTCGCGCTCCAGCCACTTCTTTTTATGAAACCATAGACCATGGCTTGGCCTGGTGGCTTATTCCTGTAATCCCAACACTTTGGGAGGCCAAAGTGGGCAGATCGCTTTAGCTCAGGAATTTGAGACCAGCCTGTGCAGCATGGTGAAACCCTGTCTCTACGAAAAATACAAAAATTAGCCAGGCATGGAGGCACATGCTACTAGGTGTGGGAATTGGGAATTGTCCAGCTACTCGGGAGGTCAAGGTGGAAGCTCATTTGGGCCCACAAACTCTGGCAAAACACCAAATTTCCCACTTGCCTGTTGTTTCATATCTTCTCACTTTGCTTACACTGACTTTGCCTGGAATGGACCCTCCTTCTTTTTTCCCTTAGATGACTCTTGTTCATTCACTCACATTTTTAATGCAGGTGCCAAGACCAGAAGCTTTCTTCAAAACCCCAGATAACATTAACCTCCTCTTTCCCCCTCTTTTTTTTTATATATCCTGTATGTGATCATTACATTTTCTGATTGTGTGACTTTTGCACCCCAAACTATGATGAGCTCAAGGGCAGGAACTATGTTGTCTTTGTATATTCAGTATTGCACAAAACAAACACTCAAGTATTTGTTTAACTGAACAGATACGAACAATGTCTCATATAATACTGTACGGATTCATTGAAATGACCAAGACCCTCTTTCTAATTTTCTTCCTGAATCAAAAGCACCAACACCAACAAAAATTAAGCACCTCCATGTACCAGCTCTGAACTAGGTGCTGTAGAATTGGCAATGACTTTGTAATATAAGAAACAGTAATAAGATTCATAGAAAATATCTGTAGTGTAAGATAACATTTGATAAGGTCCGAAGACAAGCTAAAAATTCATTCTTGAGATTACAAACGCATCCCTGACCTATCAGATTCTAGCTCTAAGTATTGCATTACCTTTTCAAACCCTTTTTCTATGCAATGCAAAGACCTAAAATTTAGCAACACTATATCCACTTTCTGGAATTATATAATTATATGTTATATTATTGGGGTGATTAAATATAGATAGATATCTATCTAAAAATATAAAGAGATAGATAATGAAAATGAGAGATTAAAGGAATTAGCAAAGAATTAATATCCTCTGTTAAATTCAGTACCCTAAGACCAGTAAGGTTGGACCTTTAAGTGTTTAGGGCTCCAGAGCGGGTTGCCCCAGAGAGAAGGGCAGCTGTCTGAACAGTCCTGCGCACAGCCCCTCTGTCTTGCCTTCTGCTTGGATTTTTCCTTTTACTCCACAACAGCATGCAGGAGTATCCTTCTTATTCCCTAGAATTTCATAATTCCATGTCAACATGTCCTATTTGTCTCTAAGAAGAGCAGGAGCAGACTGGGGTGTTCAAAAAAAAACTGAGGTTAAGAAAAAAACTTCAATTACCGCAAAATAGAAAAAAAAGTAAAGAAAAATATAATAACAAAAACTGATGCCCTTATTTCCAAAATAAAGGTCTGGGAGCCTCCAAGCATCAATAAAAGCATAAACACACACACACAGAATGTACTTAAAACAGTTATCCTAGCACCCGAGGAGCAGGAAGTCTTGGCATCTACTGATAGTAGTGATAGCATCCTCAGAGTAAGCCTGTGAGGGAGGTGCCTTTTATAGCCAAAGAAACTGAGCCCCAGAATGATTGTGAGAATTGCTCAAAGTTGCAGGGCTAGTTGTGGAGACAAAATTTAAAACAGTGTCTGTTGGATCGCAGAATCTGTGTTGCTTTCACGACACTAAGCTGCCTACTTAGCCAGCTGTATTTCCCTACACATGCAATAGGTTTCCCTTCTAATCAATATTACATATTTTCTTAAACTAAGCCTGGTAAATATTGATTCACTTGTAGCTTCAAAATGTTCACCTCCCATTGGCAGAGGCCAGCCTCACTACAGAGGGGAAGATGACCCAAAATAAATCTACATAAATCAAATACTGCATGTTCTCACTTATAAGCGAGAGCTACGCTATGGGTACACAGGGCCATACAGAGTGGTATACTGGACATTGGGGATTCAAAAACAGAGACGGTGGCACGGGGAGAGAAGGATGGAAAATTAACTATTGGGTACAATGTCCACTACTCAGGTGACGGGTACACTGAAAGCCCAGACT
The DNA here is from genome assembly GCA_963574635.1 of Cheracebus regulus. Lineage (NCBI taxonomy): Eukaryota > Metazoa > Chordata > Mammalia > Primates > Pitheciidae > Cheracebus > Cheracebus regulus. Next base: position 8,386 of record CAUYQU010007032.1, on the reverse strand, counting down.
TCACCACTGTATAATATATCCATGAAACCAAAAACCACTTGTACCCCTAAAGCTATTGAAATTAAACAAACAAGTCATTTTAAAAATAAAATAAATCCACAAGCTCTGTGTTTGTGGCCAATTTTGTGTTTGGTCCAGCTTTCCCTAATGTTTAAGTCTGAATTATTCCCATGAGTGCTCTAACCCCTGACTACCATGATGTTGGGGAAGAATGAAGAATTACAATGTTGGGGAAAATGTATATATATATATATATATATTGCCCAAACTCACTGAAACAACCAAAAGATGGTATGGAAACAACTGAAAACTAGATTCAAAGGCCTATCCAAACATCCCTATTCACCACCATGTAAGATAGAAAATAGCAATTTCCCCAGCATTTCAGGAGGCCAAGGAAGGCGGATCACTTGAGCCCAGAAGCTCGAGACCAGCCTAGGCAACACGTCAAAACTACATCTCTACGAAAAACATCGTTTTAAATTAGCTAGACATGATGGTGCGCACCTGTAGTCCCAGCTACTCGAGAGGCTGAGGTGGGAAGATTGCTTGAGCCTCGGGAGGTCGAGGCTGCAGTGAGCCTTGATTACATCATTGCACTCCAGCCTGAGTTACAGAGTGAGACCTCGTCTTAGAAAAGAAAGTCACAATTTCAGTTCCCTTCGCAGAAGACAAAGCATGAACTTTAATGTCTGAAACAGGATTTAAAGCTATGGAACTGAGAAATTTATTTTTTCATCTACAAAAGGAGCTTTTAAGAGGATTCAAAATGATATACGACCCACCTAGCCCACTGTAAGATTTGTTGAAACTGTGAAATGACAGTTATTATTGTCACTGTTACTATTATAAATATTAACAGTAGTATTGTTTTAGCAAATGCACACAGGTAACAATAGCTTGACCTAGGATGTCCATAACAAATTGTAGCTCTTGGAAACCTGTTCCTATGTGGGCCCTTTCCCCTCAGCATGGGACCTGTTACAGGCAACTTATACAATCTCCCACTCCTCTTCTCCTCCTCAAGGGGCTACAAATCTTTTGATGAACGATGAGGGTGAGTGTCGGTAATGAGGCGGAGTGGTAGGAAATGCTCCACATTAAATATGCAAATCCCAGGTGCCATTCCCAAGACCCCAGCATCCACATGCCCAGATTTGGAGCAAATGAAAAACAAGAGAGCAGGTAGTAAGTTAACAAGCCACTTCAGAAATGACTGCATTCGTTCTGTTGAGCAGCTACTTAAGTTCCGATAGTTCCCACTCATTTGCTAGGGTGTACTTCTAATCAGAAAGAAAGTCCTTAATCATAGCACCATTACAGAATCTTCTCTCCTGAGCCTACTAGGGCACTTATTGAGTAAATATCTTGCATTTTCCAGCCTCTGCAAAGGAAACTGAGTCATCAGTTCACAGCTCTATCTATCCCAGGATTAGTCCTGATGCTGCCAGGTCACAAAGTCGTACTCTTCCCTCCCCTAAGTATTTGTTTCATCTGACCATGACTTGGCCTTCTGCCACCCCAAACTCTGTGACTAAAGGTCAAAAATGCCCTCCCTCCTGCTCTGAATTAGGTTATTCAGGCTCCATGTCGTGCTGGGCATTTAACTTTTCTCACTCATTTTCCTTATATGTAAAGCAGCTGATCAAGGCATAGTGCTCCATTGATCACCAATTGCCCTGATGTAAGGCACTACCTCTTAGGATATTAATGTGAGGGTAGCAGGGAGAGGGATATGGGTGGGAGATAGTAAAAGCCAATGGATTAGGCTAGAAACGTCACTGGGTTTGGGTTACTTTGAGGTTTGTTTGCCTGTTTGTTTTAAGAGATGTAGTCTCATCATGTTGCGTGTTGGAAATAGATGCTTGATGCTGCAAAGAAAAATTAGCACTGAGACAAAGGATCTTTCAGCAACACAATTTTTACTTCCTGGACTGCAGGAAGGGTACCCGTGCTAGCCACTGTGCCACAAGAGTACAATGAACAAAGGAAAACACACAAATTTATCCCTTACACATTTTGGGTTGTCCTTACTGCTGTATCTGATCCCTGTTGGCTAGAGCCAGACCTCACAATTTAAACTAAAATCCAATTGGCTAATAACTTAAAACTTTTCTAAACAGGTAAAAGCAATGGAGAGCTGGGACATGCCTGTGAGCATGTCCAGCACAGATATCTTGATTAAAGTACAAAGATATCTAATGTACTACATGCCTGTAAGCATGGTATGTCTAACAGCTACATAGGATAGGGCTTAACAAAGTTATTAGCACACTTATTCTTTAACAAGAAAGGAAACTTTAAATAAGAACTTCTCTACTTCTCACATTGCCCAGGCTAGGGTACAGAGGCTATCCACAGGCAAGATCTCACTGCTGATCAGCATGGGAGTTTTGACCTGCTCCATTACTAACCTGGGCCAGTTCACCCCTCCTTAAGTGACCTGGCAATCTCCAGAGCTCGGGAGTCATCATATTGACACTGAACTTAGTATAGACACCCATGGGCATAGTGCACTACTATATCAATTTATATCTGTATGGCCAATTCCTAGACAGAGATCTCAATAAAATCATATATCAATACAGCAGTAGAGTGAGTCTGTGAGTAGCTAAGGCAGAGTATTTGAGCACAAAGCTACTGAATGAATTCTTTTTGTCTCTTTATGAAGATACTGTACATGCAAAATCAAAGCCCAGTGTAAGAATACATTAATACAGTCTGACAACATAAACAAGGGGACCCACCTTTAAAAACTCTAAGTGCAACATCTTGGGCGAACAGTTTACTTCCAAAACAACCTAGCTGCCTGCAACCTTCTAAAACAGAAGCAACGTGGGTAGCCTGAAGAGGGAAAGTACAGAATTTGGAATTGTACCAAGTTGAAATTGCAGAGGGAAACAGATGGAAGATAAAATCCTCTGTGAAGTTTACATTTTTCTATCCATTCATTCAGTGATCGCTGCTCACCATCTGTCTTGGCTCTGTAAGTTGGACCTTTAAGCATTGAAAGAGCCTCATTCTGTCACTATTGCAGAATGACACTGAATGTACCACTTCTAAAGATTACACCTTGTCTAACAGAGCCCAGTTCTGTCCCATTAAGCCTGCTGCCCCATCCCCACATCACAAGACTAAAATGAAGGCATCTCTGGCAGCTTTTTCTCATTCTCAAGCTTTGTCCTGGACCAACCCCGCTTGTTGTTTTGTTTTGTTTTGGAAGCTCTTTTCCATTTAGAATCTTCTATGTGTCCTCACACTCTTACTGTGCACCAATGGTTCTGTCCCCAAGCTCTCTTCGCCAACCATAATGTCTAATTTTCCCATTAATTTCCTACTTCTGGTACTATAAACAAAGTAAATCCCTCACTCACTACAGCCAGGCTGTAACACTTGGTATAGGCCCTTGTAATCTCTGTGATCCCTGGATGTTCACATTAGCTCTTGACTGATGCTCACTTCCTGCCTGTTGGTCAATGTTTTACCTGGATCCTATGAAAGGAAGGGAAAAAGGATCAGCAATATTACCCTCTTAATTTTAGTAGATGCTAGTAAAACACAGTAACAGGCTGGGCATGGTGGCTCATGCCTAGTCCCAGCACTTTGGGAGGCTGAGGGGGGTGGATCAGCTGAGGTCAGGAGTTCGAACCAGCCTGGCCAACATGGCAAAACCTCATCTCTACTAAAAATACAAAAAATTGTACAGGCATGGTGGCTCACACCTGTAATCCCAGCACTTTGGGAGGCGAGGTAGGCGGCTCACAACATCAGGAGTTCGAGACCAGCCTGACCAATGTAGTGAAACCTTTCCTCTCCTAAAAACACAAAAATTAGCTGGTCATAGTGGCACATGCCTGTAGTCCCAGCTACTCAGGAAGGCTGAGGCAGAAGAATCGCTTGAACCCAGGAGGCAGAAATTGCAGTGAGCTGAGATTACACCACTGCACTCTAGCCTGGGCAACAGAGCGAGACGCCATCTCAAAAAAAAAAAAAAAAAAAAATACAAGAAATTAGCTGGGCATGGTGGCAGGTGCCTGCAACTCCGGCTACTTGGGAGGCTGAGGGAGGAGAACTGCTTGAGCCCAGGAGGCGGAGGTTGCAGTGAGCCATGTTCCCACAACTTGACTCCAGTGCTTGGGTCACAAAGTTAGACCCTGTCTCAGGAAAAAAAAAAAATTGATATAACAAGAGGACAGGAAACCAGCAAGGACATGGTAGACTTGAACAGTTATGAACCAGCTTGACCTAACTGACATTTATAAAACACTCGACTAAACCACAGCAGGATAAACATTCTTCTCAAATGCACAAAAAAACAGTTACACACCAAAAAAAAAATCCTACTCTGGAACGTAAATCGAGTCTCAATTATTTCAAAAGAATTCAAGTCATACAAAGTATATTCTCTGCCCACAAATAAATTAAATTAGAAATCAATAACTGAAAGAGCTCTGGAAAATCCCAAAATATCTGGAAACTAAGTAGCACACATCTAAGTAAGCCATGGGTCAAAAACAAAATCAAAAGGGAAATTAGAAAGTTTTCCAAGCAGCATGAAAATGACAACACATCAGATTTATAAAGTGCCATAAAGCAATACTAACAGCAGTTAGTGCCTATATTAGAAAAGAAGGTCTCAAATCAATAACTTCAGCTTGCACCTTAAAAACTAAGAAGAAAGACTAAACCCAAATCAAGTAGAAGAAAAGGAATAATAAAGATCAAAGTGGAAATCAATGAAATGGAAAACAAAAGAGTCAATAAAGAAAAGTAATGAAACCATAAGCCAGTCGTTTGAGAAGATTAATAAAATTAACAAATTTCTAGCCAGAATGACTAACAGAGACACACAAATCACTAATATCATGAATAAAAGAGTAGCATCATTTAAATTTCTTCAGATGTTAAAGATAAAAAGCAAATATAATAACTTTATGGCAACAAATTCAAAAACTTAAATAAAATGAAAAAAAAACAAATCCTAGCTGGGCGCAGTGGCTCACGCCTGTAATCCCAACACCTTGGGAGACCGAGGCAGGTGGATCATGAGGTCAAGAGATCGAGACCATCCTGGCCAACGTGGTGAAGCCCCGACTCTAGTAAAAACACAAAAATTAGCTGGGCGTGGTGGCGCGCACCTGTAGTCCCAGCTACTCGGGAGGCTGAGGCAGGAGAATTGCTTGAACCCGGGAGGCAGAGGTTGCAGTAAGCCAAGATCCGGCCACAGCACTCCAGCCTGGCACCTGGCGATGGAGCGAGACTCTGTCTCAAAAAAAAAAAAATCCTTATAGGACACAAATTACCAAAGCTTATTAAAGAAAAAATAAACTGAAAACATGTATCTATAAAAGTAATTAAAGTTTTAATTTAAAGCATCCCCACAAAGAAAACTCCAAGTCCAGATGGCTTCACGGGTACATTCCAACAAATATTTAAAGAAGAAATAATGCTAATCCAATATAAACTCCTCCAAAAATTAAAGAGAAGGGGATACTTTCCAACTTATCCTATGAAGCTAACAGTACTCTAACACTAAAATCCAGAAAAAAAAGCATTGCAAAGAAATATATAGATCAATATTCCTCTTGAACTTAGACACAAAAATTCTAAAGAAAATTTTAGCGTGTCAAATGTTAAATTATACATTTAATAAATATATAAACAAAACAAGATAAAATAAATATATATATTTATTAAATAAAGAAAATAAATATATATTTAATAAATTTATATTTATTAAAGAAAATAAATATATATTTAATAAGGAAAATATAGATTTAATAAATATATATATTTATTTATTTATTATTTATTTATTATTTAATCACCACCACACCGTCTAATTTTTTGTGGGATGGTTTTTGTAGAGACAGAGTTTCACTATGCTGTCCAGGATGGTCTCAAACTCCTGATCTCAAGTGATCCACCTGCCTTGGCCACCCACAGTGATTGGATTATAGGCACTGTGATAAGAGGACCACTTTTGAGGTTGAAACAAGGTTAAAAAAAAAAAAAAAGAAAAGTGCTACCCAGTGGTTTAAAACATTTGAGCTACATTGGGATTGTTAACAAAAAGACAGGAGGGAGACTAAATGAAGCTTTGTTAGAATGTGATGGAGAAAATTCAATTCTCTAAAATTTCCAGAAGAATATCTAGAAGAGGGAGGGGCTTTTAAAGTTGTCTTTAAAGACTTTGTCTCACACTTAGCTTTTTTTTTTTTGTTTTTTTGAGACAGGGTCTCACTCTGTGGTTCCAGGCTGGACTGCAGCCACATGAACTGCAGGCTCAACCTCCTGGGCTCAAGCCATCGTCTCACCTCAGCCTTCCAAGTAGCTGGGACTATGGCCGGGCTCATTTTCTTTTTTATTTTTCTAGAGACAGGGTCTCACTAGGTTGCCCAGGCTGGTCTCAAACTCCTGACCTGAGCAATCCTCCTGCCTTAGCCTCCCAAATGCCAGGATTACAGTCATGAGCCACTGTGCCCAGTCATGCTTACTGTTTCTGAAAAAAACTAAACCTCTTCCTCAGAGGGAGTCAGGGTTATCCCAGCAGGCAGATGGGAGCTGAGCATCACAGATAAATAAGCCCTGACTGTCCCTTTAAGGTTTTTTCGGAAGGGGATGAGAAGTACTTCCTTCCATACACTCTCTGTAACCAAGGCAAGAAGACCCAGTATCCTCATTTCTAGGGTTCTGTTTCTAGTCACAACTTTCACAGATCAAGGAGACACCAAACTGTGTGTCTGCTCTTGCCATCTGATTGTGACATAGCCCAACTGTCTTTAATCCCTGGAGGTACACACACACACACACGCACACACACACACACACACACACACACACACACAAACATAGCACATCTTCCAGTGCTCACCTCTACTCCACTCTGGAGAAATAATGACAGTTATTTTGGGATTTGGCTCAGAAGTTGACATAGACATACATTTAGGCCGCCATCATTGCCGCAAAGATTTCCCAGAAGGAGAAATACAACAGGATAACATTTTGAAATCTCTCCATGGAATCTCTGTGGCATGCTTTTCCAGTTTCTCTTCCATGGAGACAAGTGAATGATTGATCCTATTGTTCATTGCCTTGGGAGAAAAAAAAGCAACACAAAGTAGAAATCAGACATGCTGCAAATGCTCCTGATATTTTAATCTAAATTTTAAGCTGCAAAAAGATGATTCAGAAGTATGGACATATTAGGGCATCTTGGCCTGTAATCGCAGCACTTTGGGAGGTCGAGGCAGGCAAATCGCCTGAGGTTGGGAGTTTGAGACCAGCCTGACCAATATGGAAAAACCCTGTCTCTACTAAAACTATAAAAATTTCGCTGGGCGTGGAGGCGCATGCCTGTAATCCCAACTATTTGGGAGGCTAAGGCAGGAGAACTGCTTGAACCCGGGAGGCGGAGATTGTGGTGAGCTGAGATTTAGCCATTGCACTCCAGCCTGGGCAACAAGAGTGAAACTCCGTCTCAAAAAAAAGAAGAAGTTCCTCTAGTCTGAGTGAAAGAGGAGAAAAGGAGGAAAAGAGGTTGCTGAGACTAGAATTGGAGGAGGAGGAGAAAGAGGAGGGTTGTGTTCTGGCAGCAATATCCAAAAGGCTGCAGAACTTGGAAGAGGTCAGGTTGGAGATACAGCTATGCAAACAGATACAGGGGCAGGGTTGGCTGGGCCCCATGTGCTAAGCATGCTATGGAAGTGGTAGAAGACCACCTAAAGGGCCAGAAAACATGCACATCTCAAAGATCCCCTGTAAGAAGGGATGACCAAGGACCAAACATCCCTCATCAAATCCCAAAAGCATAACATGCAATATGACTCTAAGGAGTAGGAGTTACAATTATCAACCAACCTCTCAAGATGTGAATTCAAAATTGAAGAAAGTAACTGTGTTCTAACAATAAAGGCATACTTCTTTCACACCTTCTTTTGTGGATTAGATTCATACTTTATACATAAACACATAGTGTGTATAGATTTTTTATTATTATTATTTTAACTCAAGTTCATACTTTATTTAAATTTCCTTAGTTTTTAACTCTGTCCCAATATCCCACTGATATAGGATATTTCCTTGTCCCCTTTGTGGGACTCATGACAGGGGTGCCCTGTTGGGTTTTTGTTTGTTTGTTTGTTTTTGTAGAGACAGGCTCACTACATTTTGCCCAGGCTGGTCTCAAACTCCTGGACTTAAGTGATCTGACTCCCAAAATGCTGGGATTACAGGTGTGAGCCATTGTACCTGGTCTCCAGTATATTTAATACTGTCATTAAAATTAAAATGTTATAGCACTCTTTAAAGTGGAATCTAAAAACCACAGCAATTTGACAGGCATCATGATCCACTGGAGAACAGATATGAAAGAACTCTTCTCTAA
>CAUYQU010007030.1:0-67640 GCA_963574635.1 Cheracebus regulus | reverse complement strand
AAGTAGGGGAGGGACAGCAGGATATAGGGAGGTTGGGGAGGGATAACATGGGGAGAAATGCCAGATACAGGTGATAGGAGTATGGAGGCAGCAAATCACATTGCCATGTATGTACCTATGCAACAATCCTGCATGTTCTGCCTGGGTACCCCAGAACCTAAAGTGCAATAAAATATTAAAAGAAAAAAAAATTGAGAGATTTGTTGATTTAAAATGAAAACATTTCTGATCAGCAGATAATTTGCACAAACAAAATCAAAAGTCAGATGAAAAACTGGAAAATATATTTGGCATATATAATGCAGAAGAAGGATTAATATGTTCACACACACACACACATTTTAAATATATATTTTAGACAGGGTCTCACTCTGTCACCCAGGCTGAAATGCAGTGGCACAATCTCAGCTCCCTGTAGTCTCAACCTCCTGGGCTCAAGTGATCCACCTTGGTCTCCCAAAGTGTTGGGATTACAGGCATGAGCCACCATGCCTAGTATATTCAATATATTTTTTAAAGCCCTTACAAATCAACAATGTAAAAAACTTGAAGGGAAACGGAGGGAATTCACACATACAAATAAAAAACAAAATATCCAGTAAACACACACAAATGAATTCAACCTTAAATGACAAAAAATACAAATTAAAACAATTAGAAGATACTAATTTTTACTTATAGCAAATATTTTTTAAATGATAATATCCAGTTTTGATAAATATTCAGAGAAATAAAACTTTCTCACTGGACCAATAAGAATAGATATTAGTACAGCTTTTTGGAGGGCAATGTGATAATGTGTATTACATGTCTTTAAAACATTCATGTCCTTTGAACACATAGAAGTTAATAAATAATTATGAATTATTTGTCTATGAAGCTATTCATATAACACACTTGGAAACAACCAAATGTCTAATGATATGGGAACAGTTAAATGCAAATACCATGTAGCCATGAAAAATAATAATGTTGGATAATAACAGCATAGAAGAATAATGTCTGCAAGATGGCAGAATGGAAAGTCCCAGCCCTCGTTCTTCTACAGAAACACAGATTTAAAATGATATAAGTAACAAAATACCTTTATGAGAAGTCTAATACTAATTAAGAATTTGCAATACCCTTAGATAGGCACAAAACCAAGATCAACTGTACTGAAACAGGTAACAAAATGAATTTCACTTGATTTATATCGGCTCCTTGCCCAGATCCATTCTGGGGAGCTGGGGAGAGTAGGGAAAATGTCCAGTGTTCCCAGCCTTTCAATATGCTCCCTGAGGGTCTAGTTTACCTCACACAGAGTGTTGAAAGGATTGGTATTGTTACAGGTAGTTAGACAGGCATGAGCAGGGGAGTAGAGCGCTCTTCCACAAGCCACCAGGAATGTCAGGTGACCCTCAGGTGATGGTTTGGCAATTACCACACTGCCTCTCTAAAAATGAAAATTTGGCAGCCCGCTCCAGAGAGAGACAATCTCCTGATAATCCACAGCTGTCACACTTAAGTGTTAATTGAACATAGGTGCCAGGGAGAGGCAAATTCCCAAACAGATGAAAACACTTGAGATTGGTAATCATCTTCCAGTAAAATCTCAGGAATTGGGTAAGTGAGCCCAGGCATGTGCATCAAGAGACAAAATGGTGGAGTATGATCTTCTGGGTATATGCCACTGGAAAATGGAAGAAAGCCTCAGATGGGCATGTCTACAACTTCCTAAACACACTGAGCATGCTCACTTCCCAAGTGTAAAAGGGGCACTGTGCTTGCAGCAGCTTGTCCTTAGGGAAAATAAAGGGAAAGGGGCACAAAAGGCCAGGAGTGGGCCAGCATATAAAGTCCTAAAGGGCACACTTATCTTTCAAATTGCCTCCTTGCATCTTTTCCAAGTGTACTTTCCTTTCTTGCTTGCTCTAAAGCTCGTTAAATAAACTTCCACTCCTGCTCTGAATCTTGCCTTGGTCACTTTTTCTGTCTTATGCCCCTCAGTCAAATTCTTTCTTCTGAGGAGGCAAGAATTGAGGTTGCTGTAGACGTGTACAGGTTCACTACGGAGAAATTGGATACCTTTTACCTCTAACAGCATAGCCTAGATGCCTGGGACCTCCAAGGGGGATGGGCACTTTACTGTGGATGGCATTACTCTTAGAGCCTTGGAGAAGGTACATAACTGAGGCCTCTTCTCTAGGAAGGAGGAAGGGGTGAGGATGGCTGCACGTACGACATTTCAGTGTGTTCTCAAGGGGCTGGTTTATGCTCTGCCTCACAAAGAGCACTGAAGAAACTGAAATAGTCCAGATTCCTGGGGCAGCTGTTGCTGGCATGGCTCTGAGAGATTGCAATTATGTGCATAGCTGAGGCTTCTCCCTAAGGAAAGAAGGGAAAGAGTGGAGCATACTCCCAACATCCCGGCCTTTCACAGTGCTGATTGTGGGGCCAGTTTCTATCTTGCCTCACACAGATCACTGATGGAACTGACATAGTCAAACACCAGAGGGAGCAAGAGATATGAGCTCCTGAAAGAAAAAGGCTGAATGCCTGGAGCAGCTAGGAATGAAGGCCCAGAATCTCTAGCTGAACTGATTGATGAAGGCCTTTCGTAATAAAAACCAGTCTGTAAAGACTGGGAAAAGGGACTGTTTCTTCAGGTATACAGACACCAATGCAAAGCTACAAGGACATGAAGAATCAGGAAAATGTAACACAATTAATAGAACAAAATAAACCTCCAGTAACTGATTCTAAAGAAATGTAAACTTATGAACTGCCTGACAAAGGATTCAAATAATCGTCATAAGAAAGCACAGTAAGATGCAAGAGGAAACAGACAACTAAAAGAAATCAGGAAAATGATACATGAACAAACTGAGAATATTAGCAGAGATAGAAACTATAAAGAAGAAACAGAAATTCTGAAGCTGAATATAACAACTAATCTTAAAAATTCACTAAGGGGTTCAATAGTGGACTGGTCAAGCAGAAAAAAATAGGAAACTAGAAGACAGGTCATTTAAAATTATCCAGCCAGAAGAGCAAAATGAGAAAGAATGAAAACAGTGAATAAAGCATAAGGGAATTATGGGACACTATAAAATGAAACAGTTTATGCATTAGGAGAATCCCAGAAGGAGAAGAGTGAGAAAAAAAAGAAGCTTATTTAAAAAAATAATGGCTGAAAACTTCCCAGATCTGGGGAGAGAAATAAACAGGCAGATTCATGAAGCTTAAAACAATCCCAAATTGGATGAACCTTATATACAGAGACATATTATAATCAAATTATCAAAAGCTGAGAACAAAGAAAAATTTAAAAACAAGAGAAAAGTGATTCATCATTTATGAGAAGCCACCATAAGACTGTCAGTGGATTTCTGAGCAGAAACATTGTGGGTCAGAAGGGAGTGAGATAATCTATCAAAGTGCTGGGGGTGGGGAGGGGAAACAAAACCCTGCTAGCCAAAAATATATTACCTGTCAAAACCGTCCTTCAGAAACGAAAAAGAAATAGTTTTCCAGACAAAGAAAAAATGGAGAAATTCAATTAATGCTAGACCTGTCTTACAAGACATACTAAAGGGAGCTTTTCAAGTTGAAATAAAATGACACTAAACAGCAATATGAAAGCATACGAAAGTATAAAACTTAGTTGTAAAAGTAAGTACATAGACCAACACAGAAAACCATGGTAATGTAATGTTGATGTGTAAATTTAGCTCTAGTATAAAAGTTAAATGACAAAAGTTTAAAAAATAACTACAAATACAAAAACTTGTGAATAGATATACAATATTAAAAGAGGATATAAGCTGGGTACAGTGGCTCACACCTATAATTCTAGCACTTTGGGAGGCTGAGGATTACATGAGCCCAGAAGTTGGAGACCAGCTTGGGAAACATGGTAAGACTTTGTCTCTAGAAAAGAAACAAAAAATTAGCTGGGTGTGGTGGCACATCCCTGTAGTCCCAGCTACTTGGGTGGCTGAAGCAAGATGATCACTTGAGCCCAGGAGGTTGAGGCTGCAGTGAGCCATGTCCAATCTAGGTGACAGAGCAAGACCCTGTATCAAAAAAAAAAAAAAAAAAGATTTAAAGTGTGATATCAATAACATAAAGTGTGTGTGTGTGAGAGGTGTAGAGTTTCTGTATACAATTAAAGCCAAGTTGTTATCAGCTTAAAGTAGACTAGTGCGTTTCATGTAATCAAGGTAACCACAAGAAAAATTCCCATACTAGACATACACACACAAAAAAGAGAAAGGAATCAATGCAAGTCACTATAAAAAGTCAATAAATCACAAAGGTAAATAAAAAAAAGGGAAAGAGAAACAAAAGAAATACAAAACAGAAAGCAATGACAATAGTAAATCCTCACTTATGAATAATTACTTTAAACATAAATGGATTAAACTCCTAATCAAGACATAGAGTGGCTGAGTAGATAAAACAAGACTTAACAATATGCTGTCTACAAGGGACTCACTGTAGAATCAAAGGCACACATAGGCAGAAGGTGAGGAGATGGAAAAAGACATTCTATACAAATGTAACTAAAAGATAGCAGGCTGGTTATACTTATATCAGACACAATAGATCTTAAGAACTATCACAAGTGACCAAAATGTCATTATAAAATGATAAAAGTGATAATTCATCAGGAGGATATAACAATTATAAATGTATATGCACTCAACATAAGTGCATATACATGAGTGCCATCTAAATATATAAAGACAATATTGAAAGGTTTGAAAGGAGGCATAGCAATACAATAGTAGTGGAGGACTGGTTCTCAGGACCCCCTGAGGTGGCGTGCACCTGTAGTCCCAGCTACTCGGGAGGCTGAGGCAGGAAAATTGATTGAACCCAGGAGGCAGAGATTGCAGTGAGCCGAGATTGCACCACTGCACTCTGGCCTGGCGCCTGGTGGCAGAGCAAGACTCTGTCACACAAAAAAAGAAAAAATAGTGGAGGACTTCAATACCTCACTTTCAACAATAGATGGAACATTCAGGCAGAAAACAAATAAGGGAACAGTGCACTGAAACAATACTATGGACCAGATGGATCTTACAGACATATTTAGAACATTATACCCAGTTGAGGAACACATTCTTCTCAAGTGTATAAAGAACATTCTGCAGGATAGATCACATGTTAGGTCACAAAACAAGTCTCAACACACTTAAGACTGGAGTCACACCAGGTATCTTTTCTGACCACAATGCAATGAAACTAGAATCAATCATTATACAAAATCAATTTAATTTATTTTAAATTAATTAAATACCAGTTAATACCAAAGTGAGCAGTATTAAGAGGAAAGAATGGAAGCAGGCTTTTCTCTTAATATTGAACAGAAGGAAAAATGGAAAATTCTCAAATATGTGACTTTCCCCGGTTAACTCCTATTTATCTTACAAGGCTCAGTTTAGGAGATGCCTCTTCTGGTTATCTTTCTTCATCCTCCCATGCTCATCCTACCACTTCTCATAGCTCTTCCTTTCTATGAAGGGAGCACTGGATACCCTGCACAGCTCTTGATCACAATGCTTATTAAACTATACTGTAATTTAGTTTCCTTAGAATATAAAATCTTTGAGGGCAGGAACTGAGATGATCACTTTTGTATTTGCAGTCCCTAGCAAGTGCCAGATGCTAGGGTTCAATGAATGTTTGCCGAACAAAGGAATCATTCTTAATGTTAAATCCCACACTCCTATTTAAGAACTCCAAGTACATCTTATTTCATTTTTAAATTCTCTCATTATTCCAAACTCAAAACTTGTAAATCAGGCTAGTGTTGGGCCTCTGGTGAAGCAGAGTGTCCCTCTAAAGGCATTCAAAGTTTAGAAGTTTTGTTCTTTTATTTTTATTTATGGTAAAAAGATATAAAATTTATCATCTTAATCAAGTTTTATGTGTACAGTTCAGTAGTGTAAAGTATATTCCCATTCTTGTGCCATAGATCTCTAGAACTTTTTCATTTCACAAAACTGAAACTTTATACATGTTAAACAATAATTCCCTATTTTTCCCCTCTCACCACCCCCTGGCAACCACCATTCTACTTTCCGTATCCATGCATTTGACTACTTTAGGTAACTCATATATGTGGAATCATGCAGTATCTTTTTATGACTGTCTTAATTCACTTCGATAATGTCTTCAAAATCTGTCCATGGTGTAACATGTGACAGGATTTTCTTCTTTTAAAAGGTGAGTTAATATTTCATTTTATGCATATAACAAATTTTGTTAATCCATTTATCTGTGGATGGACATTCAGGTGACCTCCACCTCCAGGCTATTGTGAATAATACTGCAAGGAACCTGGGTGTCCAAATATCTTTTTGAGATCCTACTTTGAATTCTTTAAGAAAAATGTATTTTTAAAAAAACCCGTTGTAGGCCAAATAAAATATAGCTTCTAGCTAGAGGCAGACTGTAAGCTGCCAATTCCTGTTACTTTTAATTTATTTTGTATAATGGGTGCAATAGAAAGGCAGTGGTAGCCCTAAAAAAGAACAGAAAGCTCTGAACTGAGTCCAGTAGGATGAGAAGGAGTTATCCAAATGAAGATGTCTAAGGGCAGTTGATACCAGACAAAGTGAGCATATTAAGAGGAAAGTATGGGAGCAGACAGATGACTGGAGATACCTGAATCTTGGCTGAAAGTGATAACAGTGATGAGAGGCAGGAAGGTGGTTATTAGTAGTTTGCAAGGTGCATATCATTGAAATTAAATATCTTTGAGGGTATCATCACTTATATTCCAAGGTCAAAAGAGTCTGCTGGTGGGCAAAGGTGCTAAGCCAGGCATTAAAGCTCCCAAAAAGCAGAGCAGAGCAGAGAGAACAGACGCCATTGACAGCAGCAAGCAGTTGTGGATGAAATTATCAACTAAGGGAGTTTCACATGGGCATGAGGCGATAATCAAGATTTGGCAATAGGGAGAAAGGTTAACGCTGCGTCTGGGAGGAAGTGCTCTGAGAGGAACATTCCCCGGCAAAGCAGAGCCCTAGGAAATTGAGCTTCACCCAGTCTTGTCCTGCAAAAAAGCCAAGTCTCCGCTGGATACAAAGAGACACGCTTCTGCCTCGATGGTATCTGTTAGGTAGGAGAAGGGCTCATGAGGGCGAAAAGATGGGGTCAGAAATGTATGGTGTGGGAGTGTTTTGGTGGCGAGTTGTGGGGTGGAACCTCTTGTGGTATCCTCAGGGGAGAGATGGATCTCCCACACAAAATTTGGTTTAGATGTCAAGACTCATGATACCACATGCTCACAAAGAGGGGATGGAAGGTTTATTGCACATGGAATTAGGCTTTCTAAGAGAACAGGGCAGGCTCCCAAGCAGATCTGAAAATGCCTTGAAAGAGCAGTGAAAGGAAATCTCCCTGCTTGGGGTTTTATAGTAGTTAGGGTGTCTGGCTGGGGTGATGGTTTCCTCATGCTGGCCAAAGTTGGTATGATTTGAATTTACTATCAGTGCCAAAGGAGCACCCAGACTTTTGATCAGCTTGCTTGGATGTGGGGCACAAAACAAAGGGGACGTGGCAGGGCTTGATAACTGTCAGCTGACAAACATCAACAATGGAGTCAGACTCCTTTTTATTGAGTACTAGAGAGCACTGGTGAGCCTGGAAATGCTGGAAACCACATTTCCCTGACTCTTTTGGATGAATTTATTAAATACACTTTGTTTTATATGTAGAAAGCAGAAGTGAAACAGAAGCCACCTCCCCTCTGTTGTCTGACTGTTTTTCTGTGGGTGAACAAGATCTTGAACCATCTCCAAGATCTCTGGTTTTTCTGAAGTGGTGTTTTAGTATTCAGCTAATAGCTTCATAGATGTTGAGGCAATTGTGGTGTGCCAGCAGTAGCTTCCCGATCCTGACTTTCTGATCCTGGGACACAGCTATGCTTGTGGGTTCATGAACTCAAAATTCCAGTGTCAGCCTGCTAATTGCTCACCATCCTAATTGCTGCAGAGCAAGTAGCTTGCCTGGACAGTCAGTTCTGCATTGTTCTGGGAGTTATTCCTGGAGGCCCAACCTAGAGCCTGCTCCTCCAGCTATTCTAGTTCACATGTAAACACCCAATTTCCTTTATTAAATTCCTTTGTGCTTAATATAACTAGACTGATTTCTATATATTGCCCTGCACCCTTATCATCATTGTGTGTTTGTGTTAGTAGAGGGGACTGGTATGGGCAACGGAAGTGGGAGGATGATGCTCAGCTCTAAACCTTACTTTGACATAGGGTAGTGTAGGGACCCCACAGGGGAGAGAGTGGGAAGATCTGTTGGGACCTGAGAAGATCCTCTGGATCAGAGTGGAATGGAAGGAAAAGGCCTTTGGGGTTCCCAGAAATCCTCCCTCTAACTCTACTGAACTTGGGGTTACAGAGAAAGAGGGTCTTAAATGAATTTTTTGAATGAGTAGTTAAAAGTGTTTAGTATTTTATTTGTTGTTTTGTGTATGCATTGTTTTGATTCTAAATTTCTTGGAGCTTATTCTCCTAAGTAGTTTTTATATTCTTAGTGAAATGATAGTACACTTGGAAAACCCCAATTTCTTTTTCTTTCCTTTTTTCATCCATAGATGAGAGATAACTTGAGTATGGTCTCCATTGAAGCTCATATACCTATCCCTAAATTCAGTAGAAAAAGACACTTGCCTAGGGCAAAGATGGTGACAGTTTGCAAGATTATTAAAGTAGTATTGAGGTCTTAATGTCTCATACAGAGCTAGCAGGTGAAGTAGTTATTTGATTCAATCCAACAAGTACTTTTGAGGTGTATTAAGCTTTGTCACTTCCTGGGCCTCCACCACCTCTCTCTCTTCTCCATCTTAGCCACTCACTTACATGACACACCTTGGAACTTGTCATCACCCGTAACCGTACCACCTCTGCAGTCTTTACCTCTGAAGTATCATTATCTGATTATAAACTCTTTCTTGGCAGATGGATTTGCCTTGTATTTCAGTGAGAAAGTTGAAGTTTCTAGCTGGGAATTTCCTCAACTTTTTTACTTTAACCAATGACCTTATTTATACTCATAACCTGATACCTATTACCACTTGTTTTTCTCAGTCTTAAGTTCATCATTTAAAAAATTTTTATTAAGATATAACTCAGATAACATACAATTTCTCCATTTAAAGTGTACAATTCAGTGGCTTTTAGTATTTTCACAGAGTTGTGCAACAATCACCACAATAAATTTTAAATCATTTTCATCACCACAAAGAGAAATCCCTTGGCCATCAGTCCTCATTCCCCTATTGCTCCTAGCGCTAGGAAACCACAAACCTACTTTCTTTCTCTGTGAATTTGAGTATTCTGGACATTAAATATAATGGAATCATACAATATGTAACCTTTTGTGACTTTTTTCACTTAATATTTTCAAGATTCATCCACATTGTAGCATGTATCAGTCTTCATTCCTTTTTTTGGTTGAATATTATTATATATATTATATATACATTTGAATATTATTATATTCAAGTGTATGCATATTATTATATATATTATATATACACGTGAATATTACTATATTCAAGTGTATGCATATACCACATTTTATTTATGCATTCATTAGTTGATGGATATTTGGGTTATATCCACCTTTTGGCTATTATTAAGAATGCTACTATGAATCTTCACACACAGGTTTTATGTGGATATATGTTTTCATTTCTCTTGGGTATACACCTTGGAGGGGAATTGCTGAGCTATATGGTAACTCTATATTTAATTGTTTTAAAAACTGCCAGACTGTTTTCCAAAAGATGTACTACATTACATTTCCATTAGGAGTGCATGAGGGTTCCAATGTCTTTTCATTTTTGCTAACTTGTTATTAACTAACTTTTAGATTAGAGACATCATAATGTACATGAACTAGCAGCCCATTGTAGGTTTGACTTGCATTTCCCTAAGGCTAATGATGTTGACCATTTTCATGTGCATATTGGGCATTTATATGTCTTTGCAAAAATGTCTTTTCAACTTCTTTGCTTGTTTAAAAATTATGTTGTCTTTTTATTGTTGTGTTGTAAGAGTTCTTTATATATTCCAGACACAAGTCCTTTATCAGATATATGATTTGCAGAATTTTTTTTTCCATTCTATGAGTTGCCTTTTAAATTTCTTAATTGTGTGTTTTGAAGCACAGTTTTTTTTTTTTTAATTCTGATATCCAGTTCATTTAATTTTTCTTTTGTTGCTTATGTGTTTGCTGTCATAGCTGAGAAACCATTGCCTACTACAAGGTCATGAAGATTTACCTCTTTTTTTTTTTTCTAAGAAGTTTATAGTTTTAGCTTTTACACTTAGTTCTTGGATCCTATTTGAGTTGATTTTTGTATGATGTGAGGTAGGATTTAACTTCTTTTTTTTTTCAGATTGTGTCAGCACCGTTTATGGAAAAGACTTTTCCTTTCCCATTGAATTGATTTTCCTTATTGGAAATCAATTGACTATAAGTGTGAGGGTTTACTTATAGACTTTCAATTTCATTCTAATGATCTATATGTCTTACCTTATGCCAATAGCACACTGTCTTGATTACTGTAGATTTTGTCATAAGTTTTGAAATGGGGAAGTGTGAACCTCCAACTTCGTTGTTTGTTTTCAAGGTTGTTTTGGCTCTTCTATGTCTCTTGCATTCTCATATAAATTTTAGGATCAGATTATGAGTCCAGAATTTTGATGGGAATTGTGTTGAATTTATAGATCAATTTGGGGAGTATTGCCATCTTAACAATATTAAATTTTCCAATCCATGAACATGAGATGACTCCCCATATATTTGGGTGTTCTTTAATGTCTTTCAGCAATGTTTTGTATTTTTCAGAGTATAAGTTTTATATTTCTTTTGTTAAATTCATTCCTAAGTATTTTATTATTTTTCATGCTATTGAAAATGGATTCATTTTCATTTTTAGTGTATTTATTGCAAGTGTATAGAAACACAATTGATTTTTGTAAATTGATCTTTTTTTCCCCTCTTCACCCTCACCTTTGATGTAAATTGATCTTTTATCTTGAAACTTTGCTGAACTCATTTAGTTCTAATTGTCTTTTTAGTGGATTCCTTAACATTTTTTATGTACAAGATCATGTCATTTGCAAATGAGATAGTTTAACCTACTCAACTTTAAAAGCAGAAAAGAATTAAAATGCACTTAATTGTGTCTCAGGCACTCTGCTATGTTGTTTACATTAACTCTGACCTTAGAGTAGTGGGGAAATTCGGAAGCTCTCCTGGGCCCCAACAGTTTCCCCCACATAGAGTTTAATTGGAACATACATAGAGCTGACTCCATTTCATCTGAATGACAAAGAGATCAACCAATGAAAACTGACATGATTTCTTTTGTGGTATAGTTTGAAACAAACAAGACAGAAAATGTGTCTATTGTTCCAGAAAGGAGAAGGGCAACACCATGCTGATAGGAGAAGGGTGATTGTTTTTTCAGTACAAGATTAGACCTTGTCTGGCTCATCTTAGTAGGGAATATTTCTGTCATAGGCACTAGATAAGTCACAGTTCTGTCTAGTGGAAACCCCAAACTGGGTTTAGAGCTCTTGTGTTTACTCTTGCTCAGTTTGAATCCAAGCTCTTCTGTTATGCCCCTTCAGAGGCCAGTGATGATTGGCAGAGGAGAGCCTTGGCAAACATTTGACTGCCAAGTTGTGAGGCTTTGTGTGTAATAACTAACATGGGATGTCTCTAGGGGTGGCACAGCCTCCTACAAGAGAACATGGGTTTTTCTGAGGGAGGTGAGTTGAGCCATCAAACAGAGAGTCTTAAAGGGGAGACTGGATACTGGGCAATCTGAAATCAAACTGGGGCAGAGAGGTTGGAGTACAGGTTAGCAGGCAGAGAGGAGGCAGCCTCCTTATAAAAGCTAGTCTAGAAGGCTTCTCTCCGGAGGTAAAAGGAAATAGCTGTGTTCACCATGAATTTATTCTTTATTTGCACCACAATGTTGTTGTTGATGGCGTTGTCTGGAAGTTGATACACAGATAGAGTTTAGGATGTAAATATTTCTTAGTGATCAGCGTCTGTAAAAGGAAGGGAAAAGAAATCCATGAGGGTAAAGGTGAATTCAGGTCCAAAAAAGCCTCAGCAAACGTGAATGGAAGCTCCAGAACAAATGTTTGACAAGAGAGTTGTCTCACATATGACCAAAATGACAGAACTGTATACCCCTGTTTCGATTAGTCACTAGATGCAGGCTGCTTGGAAATGTGTGAGATCAGGTGTGAAAGCTCTCTGAAGTGTAGGCAAATGCTGAAAAATAAGTCAGCTGGAGACTGTTGTTTGCACTCATGGCTGCTTGGTAGCAAGTCTGTCCTTGGAGGGGAATCTGGGTACCTACATATCTCAATATCTACCATAACTGTATCCTGTTTAATCCATAGTAAGTAGAACGAAATCTACTTACTAGTCTGAAGTGTTTGGTATGGTGAAGGCTGTTGGGTCGGGCTACTTCCCCATTCCTCCTCCTGTGAGCTTTTGTGGGAAATGAAGACCTAGTCATTTTCTCCTTTCACAATGCATGGATTTTGATGTGAAAGCCATCTCGTTTGTGGGCCATGAGAGACATGATTAACCCTTAGGTTGGAAGAACCCCTCTCTTCTTCTCTATGATTTCTGAAAACCCTTTAACAGTCTTGAGGAATTATCATAAAGGACGCATCCATTTTTCTATTCATTGCTTTCTTGGCTCCTCCTCCTGTTTTCCTGCCAGATGATGTCACTGCATATGTATGGCCTTAACTCTTGGTTCTTGCCCTCCTGCTACTTGCCTCAAAAATGGGTAAGGGCTGAGATCTTTCTCATATCTTATGTCCAGTGTTGTAAGTAGACTGGGCAGAGTGTCCCCTCTAGCTCCTCTTCCTGGCTGGGAATGCACATTCAGTACAAGGGAAAGACATTTTGACCTCAAGCCCAAACTATTTTCTTCATTCCAGCTTTACCATGAATAAAGCTGATACTTCAATATTGATTGGTTGCATGAGTCTGTTCTCAATTTGGAAGAAGCTGGAAGAAATGAGGTAGTGAATGACTAGGTTCTCCCAAATTCCAACACTCAGGAGGTGCTTGGGGAGATCCTAGGTCAAAAAGTGAGGTTAATTCTTTTGATTTTCATTGCAGTGGTGAGTGCCTGGCCATATCAGGTTGCACATATAATAAAAATACAAAGTGTGCATAAATTCATTTTAACAGATGAGGAAAACTCAGGCCCTCAGAGGTTGCTTAACACTTAAGAGGAAGATAATCTCCTTGAAATCAGTTTATCCTTCACAGTCACTTTTAAACCCATTTCAAGCAAGCATCCTTCATAACCACTTCACTGAAATTGCTCTTGCCAAGGCCACCAAAAAATCTTATTTTTGCTAACCATATCAGATACTCTTTAGCAGTCCCCAACAGTTTTGGCATCAGGGATTGGTTTCTTGGAAGACAGTTTTTCCATGGATAGGGGTGGGAGATGAGGGGGATGGTTTTGGGATGAAACTGTTCCACTTCAGATCATCAGGCATTAGTGAGAGTCTCATAAGGAGAGCACAACCCAGATCCCTTGCATGCACAGTTCATAATAGGGCTCCTGCTTCTATGAGAATCTAATGCCACCTATAATCTGAAAAGAAGTGGAGCGCAGGTAGTAATACAAGCAATGGGGAATGGCTGTAAATACACATGAAACTGCTCACTCACCAGCCACTCACCTGCGGCTCAGTTCCTAACAGGCCATGGATGGACCCCTGCTTTAGAAATTATCCAGCTGTTGAAACATTCACTTCTTAGCAGCTTCTAACATTGACCTTTCTTTACTTCTTGCTGCTTTCTTTGCTGCTTCCTTTTCTACTGGCTTGCATGCTGTATACTTACTGCGGTGCTTACCTCTCTGGCTGTACCTTGTCTCCTTACCAACTTCTCACACTTTCAGTGTTCGTGTTCCCCAGTGTTCTGCTTCTGGTCTTCATGGTAGGTAATAGGGTCTGGCTTACTCACTACACATTTCAGTTCAGCTTCCTTGTAATGTGTGAAAGATAGAAAGCTCAACACACATAGCCAAAGCAGAACAAAACAAGCCATTCTTCAAATGTCCTAGAGTTCTGGGTGTGATTTACCTTCTGACAGACAGATATATTGTATGAGACTTAGATTTGGAGTTAATTTGCAAGGAGAGAGTCAGGACACAGGGTCATCTTTTTGCTGGTGGAGATTTTAGTGAACGTGATGTGGTTTTGAAGCAGGTAGTATTAGTTTCTGATATGGCAAACAGTTTGCTAATTTTACAGATCGCTGATAATTTTTAAGGCAGCAGCTCCTTCAGCTACCCAGTTCTGCAGTGTGGATTTGAGAATTGTTTCTAGAACCTTAGAATAGAGTCTTTTTCATTAGCCTTTTAAAGTAAGCCATTTAAAATTCTGTAACAAATCCCTTTCCTCTTATACCAGCTATAGTGGATTCTGTTTCTTGTAACTGAATACTGACCAATACGGTACTGGTTAGTTTGGGGGTTTTTATGTTTTCCTTAAAAAAATTCAATGGGCCGTTGATGGGCAGTATTACCCAATACCACACATGAATGTCTGCTAATTTCGTATCTGCAGACTAGGTAACTCTACTACGCTCCAGATTCATATGTCCAGCTGCCTACCGGACATCTGTATCTGGTTGTCAAATAAAATGTCAAATACAGTGTATCCAAAACCAAACTAATATTTTCCCTTTATTTTTTATTTGCTTCCCATCCAGATATATGACCTAGAATTTGTATTGCTCTCCTCTACTTTGTTGCCATCTTTCTCAACTTCCCATTAGTTCCAAGACCTGATGATTCCAGTTACTAAATGTGCCTTGTATCCAACCCCTTCTCTCTGTCTTTCTGCTACTAGTGCCTTAGTTCTTATCTGGATTATCAGAACAGGTTTTTCTTGTTCATCTCCGTTTTCTCATCCTCCTCCTTCTCTTCTACATTTAAAAATATTTCTTGAAGATCATTATATTTTTTGTTTTTATACATTAACATAATTGGGATGTGTCTTATAATCAATAGTGTTTTGCACTTGCTGTCAGCCAGGAAGTTGTTCTAACATAGTGATTGTTATCTACTTACACAGATTTGATTTTTAAGATGATATAAGTAGACCACAGCAACTCCTTGATATTTTTTTTTATTCAACAACCGTTGAAGGGCCATTTGAGGAAGAAATATGGTCCTGATTGTTGTATAATAAACTTTTATTGACACTTTCTGGTAAAGTCAAGATTTGAAAGCCGTAAAAGCTACAGAATGGATGCCGGTAGCCTGGGAGAAAACCTCAAAGACAGTATTGGAGCACTCTTTGAATAGATGTTGCACATCACTAATACTCTGGATAGAAACGGGGTTTTGCTATATTGCTCAGGCTGATCTTGAACTCCTGAGCTCAAGTGATGTGCCCACCTTGGCCTCCAGAGTACTGGGATTACAGGCATGAAAGATCCTTAAGACCTAAATTTTTATCTTGAGTTAGCTTTGGCTTCAGTTTCTATGTGGTAAAAATTGTTTTTAAAGAATAATCTCAAGTATTCTGGAAGACAGGTATCCCCAAATTGATGAACATTCTTTTCTTCGAGAATTTTCAATAATGATGATTTTGTTTTCTTCATCTCCAGGGGGCAGTCATGGCAACTTGGTAACTTGAGTCACATGTCTGAAAAATGATAATGAAATGGTAGTATACCTTGTACAATAAAGACAGAGGCCATTAAATGTTTTTAAATGGTGCAAAAGTATTTATCGCCAGTTGCCAGCAGTCATGCTCAGTAATTTCCTCCCTGGTTTTGCTCTGCCCAGGTATCTTTAACAGAATGCTATTAATGTCACAACTCATTATGAAGCTGAACATATTACAGCATTAAAAAAATGCTACTTTTCTAGCCATAGTAAAAAATTGTTTAATGCAATTCTTATAAACATTTGCTTATCTTCTTTCATCTTCTACCCAGTTCTGCACCCTTCCCCCATACATGACTATTAACTAAGTCACAATGAATGCTTCTATTGCCTCCTACTTGGCTGAATCAACACTTCCGGAGGCTGTGACTAATAAAAGCCACAGCCCATGGTATACTTGACTTCTGAAAATCCTGATTAGCTTTAAGGACATAATTATGTGTACCCATACTTATAGAATGAGGGAGTTGATTTGAGCTGTGTCTCTAAACTACACTAAAAATTACAAAAATGAGTCAGACTTCATTAAGATTATTAACTTACTTGGCTTTTAAAAAATGTATTGACTTATTACTTAGGTATTCTGAAGTAATTATGGTATAAACTAAAGCATTTGGCTTATTGGATACTTAATGGTCCTTTGCTTTACTATTTATGGCTCAAAATAAAGGGAAATGTAAAAAAGGAAAGATCTAATCTCTGAAAGGCAATCTAACAAATACTGTATCTCTGAACATAATTTTGTTGGATAATTACTATAGAGATCAATTAATCCAAGAAAAAGGAGAGTGCTTCATAACTCCAAAAACAAATAGCGCTTCATAACTCCAGAAACAAATGGGTCTCCTCCAGTAGTGTCACGGTGTATTTGTCATTGAACTGTGAGAAGACTTTTAATTTCTCCCAGAAAGAGGTCCCATCAAGAAAAAGCAAATTGTGTATTACTTTGAGTGCTCCCTTTTGATTGACAGCTGTGCCCATAAGGTTCACTTCCCTTGGCTTAGTGCCCACTCCTGTCCAATAAGCCGGGCAAGGTCACTGTATTCTGGCCTCTCAGAGGAGACCATGGGCCTAGCAGAAATGATAGGTAGGATTAAAGAATTTACTTATATTCTTCCAATGACAGTCAAGTGCTTTGAAAATGTAGTGTTCCTCATATGTGGGAGTGAAACAATGAGAACACATGGACATAGGGAGGGGAACATCATACACTGGGGCCTGTTGGGGGGTGGGGGACTAGGGGAGGGATAGCATTAGGAGAAGAAATACCTAATGTAGATAACGGGTTGATGGGTACAGCAAACCACCATGGCACATGTACACCTATGTAACAAACCTGCACATTCTGCACATGTATCCCACTACTTAAGGTATAATTTAAATAAAGGAAAAAAAGAAAGAAAATATAGCATTCAATTTTCTGTCTTCAGTTTTCCATATCCCCTTAGATTCTCAGCTCTTTGTACTCTGCTTCTGTCCCCAACACTCAACTGAACTTCTCAAAACAACTCTTACTGATGCCATAATTGCCAAATACAGTAGACTGTTTTCTGTCCTTAAGTTTCTTGAAGTTGTTTAAACAGTTGCATAGTTGACAATCCTTAGATTTTTCTGGAGGTATCCCTTCTGATGCTTCAGTTACTTCTTAGCCTCTTTTCTCCCTTTTGTCCACTCTCAAAGACGAAGACACTATGCTTATCTTCTCTGTCAACTCCCAGGGCCCCTTTGGAAATACAATTCTGGTGGGTCTACGAATTAAGCTTTGAAAACAAAATCCTCTTAACTGTTTCCTACGTTATACAAATATCAGACCTCCAGGACATACTGCTTGGTTTCTGGATGTTCTATCACCACTTCAAATATAACATGTCTGCCAGGCCAGAATGCTGGGTGCCATCTTGTGCTCCTTGTCCTCCTCATCTCCTATGTTCAGCCAATTCTGTTGATTCTATTGTCTAAATGTCCTTGAAAACCACTCTCTCTGCATATCCCTGGTGGCACTGCCCCTATTCGAGCCCTACCTTCCTCCTTCCCCTGCTGTTTCCTCCAGTATTGCTTCTTCCAATTTGTCGTCTGCACTGTTGTTAGAGGGATCATTTAACTATAGATCTGGTTACATTTATCTCTTGCTTATAAAATATTATGATGTCTACCTTTCCAGTGATTTTATGAGATGCTCAACCTTCTTAATGTGTTGGGCAAAGCTTTTCATACTCCTCCTTGTGTTCTCTCTTGCCTTGTCTCTTGCTATCTTGTGCACCTACCATACATATTTTCTCTAGCTTCTGTGTCTACTTGTACATGTTGGTTCCTCTGTCTATAATGCCTCTTTCTCCATCTACCCTTTCCCACCTGTTGCCTTCACTAACATCTACTCATCAGGGGAATGCAAATTAAAGCCACAATGAGATACCATGATGTATCTATTGTAAGGGCTAAAATTACAATGACATACAATAGCTAATGTTGGCCATGATGTGGAATAGCTAGAATGCTCATACATTACAGGTAACGTAATATATTGGCTCAGACACTTTGGAAAGTGGTTATCTATGAAAGCTAAACACATTTAAAGCCATTTAAGAATCATCGGCTCCTGTTAGAAGTAGTTGGCTCCAACTCCATGTTCTCATAGCATTTTACTATGGCATTATCACACTTGCTTATTTTCTCATTTGTTTTTCTCACTAGGCAGTGGCATCTTTCAGAGCAAGAGTTGTTTTTATGTCTGTATTGTGTGAGACTAGTACAGGTCTGGTACATAATGGGTATTCAATAAATGTTTGTTGAGTGAATTGCAAATGTACTTTGAAGAAATAGAAATAGATAACTTGATGGCAGTTCTATGTCAAATTTATTAATTTATGAATGCATAGGATTTCTTCTGATTGATAGGGAATGAAAACTATATAGCTTGATGTACTTCCCCTTTGGCACTTTCAGGAAACCCTACAACTTTAAAACTCAGAATTGAAAATATGAACCCAAAACCATCTTTATATAAAAGGAAAAATGAAATTAAATAAAATCAGCACATCATACCACTCACCTAGCAGAAATCATCAAAGATAGTAAAGTAGCATTAAGAGCCACTTAGAGACAGGTCAGCCTGGATTAGTGAAAGTTTATGGGAGCATCAAGGGAGTTGACATTTAGATTCATACCTGATGGCTTCTTGCTTAAAATGTAACTAAAGTACAAATTGACACACTGGCAACCAAACATGGTAAAGATCATCTAAGGAAACAAAGGGACGAGATACTATCAGCTATCTCAAGTGAGTCATCTGATACAACAGAGTGCTGGACTTAGCTCCAAAATTCCTAGAAACTAAGACAAAAGAAAAGAAGCAATTAAATCACATAGCTTTCCATTTCTGTGGAAAGGACATGTAAATTCATACACGCAAACAAAATCACCAGTTCATACGTGACAGAGCCAGAATTTGCACTTAACTGTCCCCAGAGCTGGTGTTCCCTCCGCATGCCAGGCTTCCCACTTCTCGCAGGGGGACTCTCTGTGCATCCATCCACACTGTCAGGGTGTATCTAAGTTAGACAGCAAGGTTGTCTCCCAGAATAGCTAGACTGGTTACATAAACTTCAGATTTTATCTGTGACAAGGTGTTTATTTTGAAAAACTTGATAATCTTGTAGATGGATAGTAAAGGATATCAAGTTTACCTAAACTCCTTCCATAATGTTTGATGAAAGAGTGGTCATAAAATTCATGGTTCTTCCGTGTTCTCTAACTTTTCTAAGAGCAAATGAAGGATCTGGGTAAGAGACCTTATATCATGAGTGCATGAAGAAGAACATTTCTCTCTAGTCAGTGCATCTGTACTCTAAAAAGAGGAAAGGAAAGACAAAATGGTTTGCTGAGAGATGAGTTTATTATCCCATTCTTCCTTATGAAAATTATTTTCTACTTAGTTACCGGTGTTTTGCTCCAATCCTTTGCTTCTGGAAGATTTTGGTTAATAAGGTGGTTCAGACACTGAGCCAGATATCTTTCTATACTGCATCCACATTCTTTTACGCAGTACCCTGTGCCTGATGGCAACTGGAGCACTTCTTGATGTCACGTCAATATAAATGCAGTGAGAAAAGAATGCCAGTAAAGCAACCCCAAGTTCTCCCCTGACACAAAAGTGCATACAGACTGACTGCCAGGCTCTATCAGATAAATGCGTTAGACAACTTGTTTTCTACTTTGCTGTCAACTACATTCTCCTTCAGAAAAATGTCCTTTTATGCTTGAAGCCAAGTTCTACTTGAGAACAAAGTGTCTGTATAATGTATATGTGGCTGAATGCCATCGGGATCAAGTGGGAAGGAAAGGAAGAATATACTCTTCTATATAATCCTACTTTCCCACTGTTGAGAATAAAACAGAATTGTCTAGTTTAATGGAATTAAACTAATTCTCTAATAAATTAGGTAAAAGTGCTACCTTGATCATGTAATATCACCTGTACAAAACATCAACCTAATTTAAGCTTCTAATCTTACTCACCCTACACTTATTGCATAATGTTGTAATTTACGATTGGTAATGCATTTTTGAAAATCATATATAAAACATGGAATTACATTTAATCTTTTTAAAAGCCAAGAAAACATGACATCTATTAATCTCTGCTAATTCCACTGAAGTATCAGTAAAGGGAATTTTTAAAGGTATAAACTTAAAAGACAAGGAGAATGGAAGAGAAAGTTGCACCAAAATTTGGGGAGCATGAAAGTAAATGGTGAGATCAGAGAAAGGCCAAGACTAAATGAAGTGAGGAATGCCTAGGGGAAGGTGAAATTTTTCTGCAGAACCTCAGAAAAATCCAGAAATTGGACCCGGAAGTAGTCTGAGTTGCAACTCCAAAGAAGAATCAGCTAGACCCCTATATTCCCTTCTCATGTTCTTTATAAGGCAACTGTCCTCTCCCAGCTGGGCAGAAGTTGGGAGGTGACACTCTAAGGCTCTGGCCTTAGAGACATAGACACAGCTGTGGGCAGAGCACCACAAGGTAATGCTATGTGCTAAACAGATAGAATCCTTCCTCCCTGCAGCCTGTCTTTTCCTACTCAGCTCCAGGAAAATGTTGACAGACAGGTTTATACATCCCAAGCAGGAATTTGAAGGATTTCTCTTCTGGGGACTTACCGATCCAAGAGAAAAATTAAGAGATATTGATTATTGAGGATTCCCAACAAAAGGCTAGGTCTGTAACTATCAGTGAAGTTAAAAACCCCAACCACTCACCCTCTATTTTTCAGTTCTCCGTCCTTGCATGAACAAAGATCCAAGGATCACTGGATACCTGAGCAAACTCTTTAACATAAAATAGAGTGTATGGAACAGAAGAAAAAAGACTTGGAGGGTACACAGATTAAGGCAGGGAACAGAATATACCAGAAAATTATAAGTAAAATTTGAGAGGTAAGAAAAAATAATGGATATGTAAAGAAACATTCAGAGAACAGCAATAACAACTCTTAAAAATTAAGTATATGATAGCAAAAGTGGACAATATAATTGAAGAGTTAGAAGATAAAGATGAAATCTTTCAGAAGGCGGAAAAATAGTACAGATGAGAAAAAGGAGAAAATAGACAAGAAAATTAGATAAAGGAAAGGAGTTCCAGAAATAAAGAGGTAGGACAACAAAACAGAAAATTAACTAAGAAGTAGTACCAAAAAAAAAAAAAAAATCCAGAACAGAAAGATTTGAGTTCTCGTATTTAGTACTCAGTACAATGATGGAAGCACAATGCAGTATGACAAATAGTTATTAATTTTCAGAATTCTGAGAACAAAATAAAAAAGATGTTTAACTTTCCAGAAAGAAAAATAAAACAGGTCACATGCAGAGTTTCAGAAATCAGAACAGCATTGGGTTCCTTGACAGCAATGTTGGAAGATTAAAAAAAAAAAAAATGCTGGATGTGGTGGCTCACACCTATAATCCCAGCATTTTGGGAGGCCTAGGTGGGTGAATCACTTGAAGTCAGGAGTTCCAGACCAGCCTGGCCAACATGGTGAAACCTTGTCTCTACCAAAAATACCAAAACTAGGTGTGGTGGCTAGTGCCTGTGATCCCAGCTACTTGGGAGACTGAGGCATGAGAATCGCCTGAACCTGGGAGGTAGAGTTGCAGTGACCTGAGATTGCGCCACTGCACTCCAGCCTGGGTGACAGAGCAAGGCTCTGTAAAAACAACAACAACGACGACAGAACAATGTCCTTATAATCCTGAAGGAGAATGACTACCAACTCAGCATTCTATACCCCCTTATACTTTTAATCAGTTGTGAAAGTCAGGTATAAAAACTCAAAAAATTTAACTAACAGGCACCTTTTTGCAAGAAGCTACTGGAGGAAATTTTCCACTCAACGAAGAAGTAAACTGGGAAAGTTGGTGCCATAGGTCCAAGACACTGAAAGGTACCCAGCACAGGAGCAAAACCCAGGGAATTCCCACACTGGTGGTAAAGAGACAAACCAGGCTGATGGCAGAGAAGCAGGTCAAGAGAAACACTAATTCATATTGACACAAGAGGGTTAAGGAGGATGTCTCTAAGAAGTAATAAAACTGACATTTTAACAGATGCATTTGATAGTTTTGAGAGAGTACTTATAGTTCTGTTTGAAAGTATGCATATAAATAAGAGATATACATAAAAAACTAAACAAATAAAAAAGAAGCTACTAAAAACTCAAGAGATAGAAAAAAAAGCAAGCAAAGAAATATATAATGTCTCTGTGTTCAGCTGGAAATGATAGTTGTATAATCATAATGTAAAAGTGAATATTGATTTAGCTATAATTATGACGTTAATGGGATTAGATATTGGATTAGGGAAGTGTGTGTGTGTATGTGTGTGTGTGTGTGTGTTTTGTGAGAGAATTACTCATTTTTCATTGGAAAAAATCTGTAATATTTAAGATTAAAATATTGAGACAGTATAAGCATGGTATTTAGAAATTATGGAACTCACCATCAGAATAACAATTATAAAGTGGAAAACTAGTCTGTCTAATCTCAACATTAATCTAAACATTTCCTGCTTTCCCCAGGGAGTAGAAATTTGTAAGGGAAGAGGTAACATTTTGAACTTTGATTCTTTACAAAAAATTACTGAATTGAGTCTTAAAACTATGTATGGTTTATAGTTTTTGGTTTAGTATATAAGAAGCTTGGAAGTTGCCATCTTGTCCAGTAAGTAAAAAGCTGAACACACTGGGAAAAAAAATCAGCTTGTCTTAGATTCATAAGAGAAGTGATGTCACAGGGCAAACCTCTGCTCCCCAAACTGGAGAGACCATCAGGTGAACACAGAAAGTCACAACTTACTGGAGCAGACAGCTCTGCAGTAACCAGTGCTGGGGGAGGGAAACCTGAATTGTGATTGAAGGATTGTTGGAGGCTTAGTGTGGATGAGTCTAAGAAATAAAAAGCCCAAGGGAACCCAAGCATCAGGGGCTACCACAGTTTTGTGAGTTTTTACCTACTGGTGTTTTACGAGTTTCTCACAGTGAATGTCAAAGAAATATCTTCTTGTGCTTCTAGCAGGGGTGGTGAGTCAGGAGAAGGGACTATTTTGAAAATGCCGGAGCATTCTGTTCTTAATAAGATCTTCTCTCAGAAGAAACTAACCAGAGCCTAAACTGCTGGGTTTTACTGGAGCCTACCTGAGCTGAAGTCAAACTTCAGCTGACTTTAGCCTCCCGTCCTAACTCAGGGTGAAAAAAAACTGAGAAGAACTTGTGAAGTTCATAATCTGGAGGCACAGGCTCACTAGCAGACTGAGACCTAATTAATCATAGGACTACAGAATGTTTCCCCTCCCGGCACAGCTTACCACCCATTACTGAAGTCCTATTTACAGCAATTCCTTTTACCCAGTCCATCATTTATGGCTGTCAACAAAATAAGACATACTAAGAGGCAAAAAACAGTTTGAAGAGACAGACCAAGCGTCAGAACCAGACTGAGATATGGCAGTGTTAATGGAATTATCAGACAAGGAACTTAAAACAACTATAATTAAAATACTAAGGGATAAATGAATAAAGTAGACAGCATGCAAGAACAGATGGGCAATGTAAGCAAAGAGATGAAAATTCGAAGACAGAACCAAAAAGAAATGCTAGGGGTCAAAAACACTGTAATAGAAATGAAGAGTGCCTTTGAAGGGGTTATTAGTAAACTGGACAGAGCTCGGGGGGAAAAAACAAACAGCTTGAAGATATTTCAATAGAAACCTCCGGAACCAAAAAGAAAAGAGAAAAAAATACTGAAAAATACCAGAACAGAATATCCAAGAACTATGGGACAACCACAGAAGGTATAACATGTGCATAACAGGAATACCAGAAGGAGAAAAAAGAGAGAAGGGAAGAGAAGAAATACCTGAAACTTTAACAACTTAGAATTTCCCCCAGTTAATGTCAGACACCAAACCACAGATCCAGGAAAGTCAGAGAACACCAAGCAGGATACATGCCAGAAAACTGAACCTCAGCATATCATTTTCAAGCAACATAAAATCAGAGATAAAGAAAAAATTCCAAAAGAAGCCAGAGGAAAAAATACCTTACCTATAGAGGAGCAAAGATAAGAGCTACATCTGGCTTCTCCTCAGAAACCATGTAAGCATGAAGAGTGGAGTGAAATGTTTAAAGTTTGAGAAAAAAAATCCACCAATTTGCAATTCTGTACCCTGTGAAATTAACCTTCAAAAGTGAAGGAGAAATAAGACTTGATCAGCTAAACAAAAATTGAGGAAGTATTTATTGCCAGTAAGTGCACCTTATAAGAAATGTTAAAAGAAGTCCTTTAGAAAGAAGAAAATTGTTATCAGTCTATAACTCGTATCTACAAGAGGAAAGAAAAAGCACTGGAAAATGAATAAGTGAAGGAAAAATAAACACTTATTTTTCTTATCCTTAAGTGATCTAACAGGTAACAGTTTGTTCAAAATAATATAAGCAACAGTGTATTTGATTATGTATATTTTTATATATAAGTGAAATGCATGACAGCAATAATACAAAGGATGGGAGGAAGGAATTTGGATTATTTGGTTATTATAAGGTACTGGCACTACGCCTGAAGTAGTATATTGTTATATTGTTACTTGAAAGTGAACTTGGATTAGTCATAAATGTATATTGCACACTCTGGGGCAACCTCTAAACTAAAAAAAAAAGTGTAACTGACATATTAAGAAAGGAGAGAAAGTAGATTATATAATATGCTCAATTAAAACCACAAAACGCAAAAAAAAGTAAAGGAGAAAAGTAGAAACAACAAGGGCATAAATACAAAACTAACAAATTTGGTAGAGATTAATCTGACTATATCAATGATCGCTTTGAATGCCAATGGTCTAAATGTACCAATTAAAAGAGTATCAAAGTAGATCAAAATACAAGATCTAAGTATGTGTTGTCTATAAGAAATATACTTTAAAGACACATGTGGATTAAAAGAAAATGGATGGAGAAATATATACTATGCTCACATTAATCAAAAGATGTTGTCTATAAGAAATGTACTTTAAAGACACATGTGGATTAAAAGAAAATGGATGGAGAAAGATATACTATGCTCACATTAATCAAAAGAAAGCAGTAACAACTATATTAATTTCAAACATAGCCTTCTTCAGAACAAAGAAAGTTATCAGAAACAAAGAGGGCATTATAAAATGATAAATGGGTCACTTCTCCAAGAAGACATAATAATTTATAATGTGTATTCACCTAACAACAGAGCATCAAAATATGTGAGGCAAAAACTGATAGAGTGGCAAAAAATAGTTGAACACATTATTATTATTATTGTTTTTTATTTTTTTTATTGCATTTTAGGTTTTGGGGTACATGTGAAGAACATACAATATTGTTACATAGGTACACACGTGGCAGTATAATTTGTTGCCTTCCTCCCCTTCACCTATATCTGGCATTTCTCCCCATGCTATCTCCCCCCAACTCCCCACCCCCCACTGTCCCTCCCCCATTTCCCCCCAACATACCCCAGTGTATATTGCTCCCCTCCCTGTGTCCATGTGTTCTCATTGTTCAACACCCGCCTATGAGTGAGAACATGCAGTGTTTGATTTTGTGTTCTTGTGTCAGTTTGCTGAGAATGATGGTTTCCAGGTTCACCCATGTCCCTACAAAGGACACAAACTCATCGTTTTTGATGGCTGCATAATATTCCATGGTGTATATGTGCCACATTTTCCCTGTCCAGTCTATCATTGATGGGCATTTGGGTTGGTTCCAGGTCTTTGCTATTGTAAACTGTCCAGCCAGGCATTTTAGCTTCACTGCAGCCTTATTAGGCAGGGATGTCATCATCCAGTTTACAGATGAGGAAATTGAGGAGAGTTATTTGTCCTTGAGGAGAAGTTATTTGTCCTTGAGGTCGTACAACTAGAAAATGATAGTGATAGGAACTGCCCGCAGTTCCAGTGACTCTAAAGCCCCATTCTTGAGCTATTCCTTATTTACAAATGGATCCTCCAGTGGAAGGTCCACAGGGAGGCCCTGTCCTCTCTGATGATGGCTCTGGAACTTCTCTGACCTTTTCATCCTGCAACACTTGCCCCATGGCTAGCCACGGGGAATCAGCAGGGATAGGAGGATAATGGGATGGAGGCCAAGGTGTAGATGGGGGACAGAGGGAGAAACCGGGGACAAAACTCAACACTCCTATCCTGCTCCCCATCCCAGAGCACATCACAGCTCTGAGACAAAGGCCCTGTGACCTTTTCTGTGTGACAATGGTCAGAAGGAACAGCCTGAAGCTCCCTCTAAAGGGCAGAAAACTCCCACCCTGGGCCCCTTTCAAGGTCACAAAGGTCACCCTCTCCTCTGCCATCCCCCAGCCCCAACAGCTCAGTAAACAGTCTATACTGACAGTTCTCAAATCAGTGTAATTTTGCTCCTTGGGAGGCATCTAACAATGTCCAGGGACATTTTTGATTGTCACATGGTGCAAGGGTGCTACTGGCAACTAGTGGATAAAGGCTAAAGATGCTGTTCAACACCCTACTGTGTGTAGAGCAGCCCACCGCAACAAAGAATTATCTGGTTAAAACTGTCAATAGGGCCCAGGTCATTCCACACCATGGGTGATCATGCAGGACCCTCAACAGCTTCCAGGGTGTTCACAGCACCTGCCAAATCAGGTGAAGGCCCTTCAGCAGCTGCAAAATCAGAGGCAAAGATAGGGATTAGAGCCCATTTCCCTACCCACAAAGGGATGTCAACACTGGGACATGGGTGGAACCATGGTCCAGGATCAGGGAACACAACAGGCAGCTCCATCCTACTTCCATTGTGAAGAGAAAGAACATCATGGCTCTCTTTGTAGACATCAGGCACTATGTTCAGTGTATCCTTCATCTCTTTTAATTCTCACAGAGGATTATCTATGAGGCAGATTCTCTTTTTATTGCCATTTTCCAGATGATAAAAACCAAGGCTTACAGATCTAATAACTAAATGAACTGGAGCAGTTGTCCAAGATCACACAGGTGCACAAATGACTTCACAGGCATCTTGCCTGCTTCCCCACTCAAAGCTCTGTCCTGTTCTCCTGCTCCCTGTGAGAAGATGGCTACCTGAACACTTTGTTCCCAATAAGAACAAATGAAAATGCTTTAACTTTCTCTTTCTTAAAAAAAAAATAAAAGGCAGCTACCAGATCAACTATTGTTCTCACCCCGCACTGGCTTAGTCAGTCCATTTCCTCTCCTATCTTCCTCCCCTAAATGCTGCCAACTCATCCTTTGCAGTAGATATGGAGTCTCGCCCCTTACCACCACCCTGGCTTCCACTGTCCTCCTCCCAGCCACCATCATCTGACCCTGGATCTTACCATAGCCTCTTCACTCCTCTCCTGCTCCACCCTCTGTTCCACCCCAAGCCCAAACTATTAATATTTTTCATAAGGCAATCAGGATGAACTTTCTAAAACTGTAGTCAGATGTTGCCAGACCTGAAAGCCCTCCAATGGACCCACAGAGGCCAAGTGGGGAACCTAAACATCGACACTCATCAGGCTGCAACAAGCCACCCCAACCCCCATCCTAGCCTTGCCAGGGCAGTGTCAAAGAAGGCGGTGTCAAAGAGGGCGGAGTGGGAGCTTGAACTTTCATCCCACCCAGAGTTAGCAAGGTGTCCCATGACCACCAAGGTGTCAGTGGAGACCTCATGGGGAGCTTAGACTTCCACCCCAATCCAGGTATAAAAAGGTGTTCCTTCTCCTCACTGGGGTGGTATCAGTGGAGAGAACAAGGCCACCCGTTCACCCAGTACACATACATACACAGTATCAGTGGAGACCATGTAGGGTGTAGAAAAGAGGCACCAATATCCCTCCTTGCCAGGGTGGTTTCTTTCATCCACTAGAGTGGTGTCAGAGAAAGCCAGCTAAAACACAAGTTTAAGTAAGACCCAGAGTCTCATAACATAATACTCAGAATTCCTAAGTTTTATTCAAAATCACTCCTCATTCCAAGAACCATGAAGATCACAAAATAAATCAAAAAGGACAATTAACAGATGTGAATACCAAAATGACACAGATGTTAGAATTATCTAATAAGGATTTTTAAGTAGTCATTATAAATATGTCTCAATAAGCAGTTAAGAACATACTTGCAACAAATTTTTAAAAATTGAAAATGACAGCAAAGAAACAGAAAATATTACCAAAGCTATACAGAAGCTATAAAAAAAATCAAATGGAAATGTTAAAACCAAAATATACAATAACCAAAATAAAGCCTCAATGGATGGGCTTGACAGCAGAATGGAGAAGACAGAGAAAAGAATTCATGAACTTGAAGACAGAACAATAGAAACTACTCAAATTGATTAGAGAGAAAATAAGCTAAAATAATGAACAGAACATCAGGAGCCTGAGAAATATAGTTGGCCCTCTGTATCCATGGGTTCCTCATCCATGGATTCAACCAATCATAGATTGAAAATATTTGGGGGGGAAAAACAATAAAAAATAATGATACAATAATGAAAAATAATATAAATAAATAATGCAGTGTAGCAGCTATTTATGCAGCATTTACATCTGGTATTATAAGTAATCTAGGGATGATTTAAAGTATATAGGAGGATGCACCTAGGTTATATGCAAATCATATGCAATTTTATATAAGGGACTTGAGTATCTGTGGATTTGGGTATTTGGGAGGAGTCCTGGAGCAAATCTCCTGTGGATATCAAGAGATGACTACTGCATAACAAAAGGTCAAACATTTGTGTCAGTAGAGCCTCAGGAGAAGAGGAGAAATTGGATAGAGCTGAAAAGGTACTTGAAGAAATAATGGCTAAAAACTAACAAAATTTGGCAAGAGACGTAAACCTACAAATTCAAGAAGCTTAGCAAACCCGAACAGAATAAACCCAAAGAAATCCACTTCAACATAAATCACAAACTTCTAAAAATTAAAGACAAAGAAAAAAGTATTGAAAGCAGCTAGAAAAAAAAGCAACTTGTTGCTTATAAGGGAAATATCATCCAAATTATTACAGATTTCTCATCAGAAACTATAAAAGCCAGAAGAAATTGGCACATTTTTCAGTAACAAAAGAAAAGATGTATCAATGCAGAATTTTACATCCAATAAAAAACACTGGCCAGGCACGGTGGCTCATGCCTGTAATCTCAGAACTTTGGGAGGCCAAGGCAACCAAATCACAAGGTCAGAAGGTCAAGACCATCCTGGCTAACACAGTGAAACTCCATCTCTACTAAAATCACAAAAAATTAACCAGGCATGGTGGCACGCACCTGTAGTCCCAGCTACTCGGGAAGCTGAGGCAGGAGAATAGCTTGAACCCGGGAGGCAGAGGTTGCAGTGAGCCAAGAT
Organism: Cheracebus regulus; assembly: GCA_963574635.1. Lineage (NCBI taxonomy): Eukaryota > Metazoa > Chordata > Mammalia > Primates > Pitheciidae > Cheracebus > Cheracebus regulus. The sequence continues at coordinate 37,986 of CAUYQU010007030.1, read as the reverse complement.
TTCACCACTGCACTCCAGCCTGGGGACAGAGCAAGACTCCGTCTCAAACGAAAAAAAAAAAGCAATTGCTCATGAATGAAGAGGAAGTCAAGACATTCCCAGATTTAAAAAAAAAAAAAAAAACTAAGATGATTTGTCACCAGCAGACCTACCCTAAGAGAAAACTAAATGAAGTTCTCAAAACAGAAAGACAATGATTAAAGAAGAAATCTTGCAACCTTGGGAGGGAAGAATGAGCAAAGAAAATGCAAAAATACAGGTAAATAAATAGCATGTCTTTCTCTTGAGCTTTCTACATTAGTTTGGCAGTTGAAGCAAAAATTATAAAATTGTCTAATGTGGTTTTCAATGTACATAGAGAAAATATTTAAGACATGATAAATCAAGAATGACAAAAGGATATAAAAGGTGATAAGATCTCTATACTTCACTTGAACTGGTAAATGTGGACACTAGTTAGTTTAGATAAGTTATGTACATGTACTGTAATGTCTAAAGCAACAACTAAACAAAAGCTATACAAAGAGATACATTCAAAAAAAGAAACAAAACAAAAAAATAAAGTGACAAACTTACACTTAAAATAGCAATAGCCACATTAAATGTAAATGATCTAAATAACACCAATTAAAAAACAGAGACTGGCAGAGTTGACTTCAAAAAATGACCTAACTATATGCTGTTTATAAGGAATTCACTTCAAATACAGTGATATAAAAGTCAAAAGTATTTGTGTGTTCCATATTTATGGAGTCAACTATTAGGTTGATGCACAAGTAATTGTGGTTTTTGTCATTATTTTTAATGACAAAACATAATAACTGTAAATTGAAAATATTTGAAAGAAAAATTGCACCTATGCTAAATTTGTATAGATTTTTTTCTTGTCATGATTCCCTAAATAATACAGTATAACAATTTATATTACATTTACATTGTATTAGGTATTATATGTAATCTAGAGATAATTTAAAGTATACAGGAGGATGTGTGTAGGTTATGTGCAAACAATACACCATTGTATATAAGGAATTTAAGCATCAGCGGATTTTGGCATCCACAGAAGGTCCTAGAACCAATTCCCCACAGATACCAAGGGATGGCCGTACCATCCAGACATTAGTCAAAAGAAAGCAACAGAAATAGCTATATTAATATCAGAAAAAGTAGACTTCAAAGCAAATAAAATTTCCAGGGAGAGAGAGGGATATTATATAATGATAAAAGGGTCAATATACCATGAAAACATAACAATCTTAAAAAAAAAACAAAAAAACAAACAAAAAAAACAGTCTTACTATACAGCCCATCATTTGCATCCTAGGCACTTATCCCAGAGAAATGAAGGTTTATGTACCCACAAAAACCTGTACGTGATTGTTTTTTGCAGGTTTCTGTAACAGCCAAAAACTACAAACAACCAAAATGTCATTCAATTGGTAAATGCTTAAACTGTGCTACATTCATACTATGGAATACTACTCAGCAAAAAAGGAGGAGGAGGAGGAGGGACTACTACTGATTCATACAACAACGTGGTTGGATCTCAAAGGTATTATGTTAAGTGAAAAAACCCAATCTCAAAAGTCACATAATGCACAATTCCATCTGTAGTGCATTCTTGAAACAAAATGAAAGAGATCAGTGGTTGCCAGAAGTTAGAGATGGTGGGAGGTTGTCGGAGAATGGGTGTAACTGTAAAAGGGGAGATATCTGTGGTAATGGAATAGTTCTGTATTTTGATTGCAGTAGTGGATATCAAAGCCTACACATATGATAAAATATCATAGAACTGTACACACACATTGTATTAATATCAATTTTCTCATTTTTGATATGGTACTATAATTATGTAAAATATAATCACAGGGATAAACTGGATAAGGGTATGTGGAGCCCCCCACCCCCAACTCCTGTATTACCTTTGCAATAATGAGTTTAAAATCAAGTTACTTCCTCCGTGAAGTGACCCACCCTCACCTTCCTAAAGGGGCTGCCCTTCGATCCACAGCCCTGTCCCCATATCTGTTCTCCCACCTCCCAGCCTCTGAGCAGGGACCAGGACTTCTTTTTCTTCTTTGTATCTCTTCAAACAGTGCCTAGTTATAGTAGATTTTCAGTAAATATTTGTTGAATGACTAAGTGAGGGTATGACTTGCAACCCTAGTTCTATCACAGAACAACCTGAGCCAAATGGGAGAACAGTGTGACGGCCTAAGACAAGAAAAAGTAGTGTAAATTTTAAGTCCCCCCAGATAAGCTGGCTTTTTCCTCATCTGACTAGAGCCACTCTGGCTGCTGAGAAATACAGTCTTTTGCCAAACAACTGCATCTCCAAAAATCTAGTTGTTCTATCCCACTAATTATAAAAAGAATACATGTGAGAATCGCTAATGGAGGCTAGAACTATTGGGTATAAGTTTAGTGGGAAACAGGATATTTACAAGATTCAGATTATTTATTAATTACAAAAAAGAAAATAGTAATTTAACAGTGGCAGATACTACCTTTCTTATTTGCTGTTAATCCAAATTAACATCACTTCTAATGAGACAAATTGGCATCACGTGCCTCCTATACAGTGCACTGAGAAAAGCAATCTGTGGTTTCCTGCCCAAACACATAACCTGAATCTAATCATGAAACATCAGACACACATAGATTGAGGAATATTCTACAAAATAAACCTAGTCTTTAATCTTCAAAAATATCAAGGTACAGCCAGGAGCAGTGAGGTGGGAGGATAGTTTGAGGCCAAGAGTTCAAGACCAGCCTGGACAATACAGCAATACCCTGTCTCCACAAACATTTAAAAATTAGCCTGGTGTGGTGTTGCATGCCTGTAGTTCCACCTAACCAAGAGGCTGAGGTGGGGGGATCACCTGAGCCCAGGAGTTTGAGGCTGCAGTGAGCTATGATCTGCATTCTAGCCTGGCCGACAGAGCAAGACTCTGTCTTTAGAAAGTATATATCAAGGTCATAAAAGGCAAAGAAAGATTAAAGAATCATTCCAGATTGAAGAAGATTAAAAAATAGAACACTTGCTATAATTTGAGAATGGACTATGGGTTAGATAATAGCATGTGTGCATATATGCATGTATCATTGTTACATTTCCCAGTGTTGATAAACTTACTATCGTGTATAAGAGAATGTCTCTATTTTCAGGGGATACACACCAAAGTATTTACATGTGAAAGAGGGATTGGAGAAATAAAGCAATGTGGCAAAATAGTACCAACTGGTGAATCTAGGTGATTGGTACACACACAGGAGTTCTTTCCGGTAAATTTTAAATTATTTCAAAATAAGGCTTTTAAAAACCTTACCTGTATACATTTGTATGCTGGGATGAAAGGCAGTTTTAGGCAGATTCTGAGTTGTAGCATCCTGTAGCAAATCAAAAACAAAAAAGAAAGAAAAGAAACTGTCCCTGAATGTCCTCAAGTTCTCTAAACGCCTGCCTGGCAGTTTGCACCCCTCCAGCATTCTGCGCAAATGCCTCCACAGGGGCTGGAGGAAGAGAGTCTGCCTATCCTCGCAGCTGCAGCTCACTAGGCCTAAGTTAAAACGGTGGGAGGAGGCCAGGGACGTGCGGGAGCCCTGGGAAGCACCTGAGACAATAAGATAAGCACCCCCTGCCTGAACCGTGGCAATTTGATCAAAATGGTCTCTGAGCTGCTCTCTTTCACCTCTTCTCACAATGGCACGATAGCCCTATTTGGCTCAAGCCAACTCATAGATTTTACTCATTATTTTTCCTGTTGAACTCTTGGTCCACAGTGAAGATCATTTGCAAATAAAGCCTAGGGTTTTCAAAGGGTTTATGAGACAATCAGCCAGGCAGGAATGTAGTCTCTAGTGTTAAATCAGTCTTTAACTATCCATTATTCTTCTTTTTTTAAATATCACTCATTTTTTTTCTCTGTTAAAGTTGTTTCTATTCATCTCACTTTACTACTGCCCAGACCAATCTTCCTAAATTAGAAGAGGTCTGCAGCACCCTGCACGGGGAAGGAAAGGGGGAAAAATAGACAGACAGACTGTCTGCAGCAAAACTATTTAATTTGAGCTGGTTGCCCCCTCTGAAAATTGATGTCCACATCAGATAAGGAGACGGGCAGTTTAAATTGTTCTATCAGAACTGAGTTGCCTGTTTCTGAAGCTCATTCTAGACAATTGAAAACTGTTCTCTTCTCCTTTTTCTATAAGGCAATTGCCCAACTTGAAAGCTGTTTGTGATTGAAGTAGTGGCCACAATAATTTATACAGTAAAAGCCTCTATCTAGATCAAATTGTATATTTTCTAGGTAACTATGCTGGGTAAATATTCCCTCTGTTTTACCTTTAATGCAATATCTTTATGCATTCTGTCAAGCTAACACTCCTCTGGGAATATTTTACATACTAGTACACAGGCAACTTGCTACTTATTACATTTAATGTGGTTTAGCTTTTCACAGATGAGAATATTAAGTGTTATATCTTCCTCCCTTAAAAGCAGTTTGCCCTGTGAATGTGCATTTGTTGCCCTAATGGATCTTTTCCTGTTTTAATTAATATGACAGCATAGTATTGTCATCAACCAGTATTTATGGAGCAATCCTCTAAGGCTTGTGGCCTGTGCTAGGGGCTTTCGTTGGAAGGTCTATCTTATTCTGGGGATCTGCGCAGCAGACACACTCACACAGCTGTGCAAGGGCGGCTCAACAGGGAAGCTGCTGCAGCCATCGCTATGGCAAACAGTGGGATTGACTCAATACATTACAGCCATTAAAGAACTGGATCAATGAGTATTAATTAAAATGGAAAGATACCCATGACATATTGGGGAATCAAAAAAAGAACTGAAAAATATTACTGATAGAATTATTTTTTCAAGGAGGGAAAAAAAAAAATCTCAGGCCAAGCACCGTGGCTCATGCCTATAATCCCAGCACTTTGGGCAGCCAAGGCATGAACATCACTTGAGCCCAGGAGTTTGAGATCAGCCAGAACAACATGATGAGACCCCATCTCTACAAAAACATTTAAAAACAAAAATTAGCCAGGAATGGTGGCTCACGCCTGTGAGATTAAGCCTCCAGTGAGCTATGTTCATTCCACTGCACTCCAGCCTGGGCAACACAACAAGAGCCTGTCTCAAAAAAAAAAAAAAAAATCTCAATATGGGCATTATGTGGGTGTGTTGGCATGAGTGTTTGTGTTCACAAGTAGCTGTGCACGAAGCTTCTATTTACATTTCTCAAATCTAGGATAATATACACCAAACTTTTGACAATAGTAGCCCTTAGGGAATAAGATGAAAGCAGAGGGCAAGGAGATATTTAGACTCTATTTCAAACATCTGTGTATTATTTGAACTTTCTACAAAGAACTTTCTACAGAACATATTTCTGTAAATATGAAAAAATATTTCTTAAGAGATAGTGTTCATTCCCCTTATACACTGTTGATAGGAGTGTAAATTAGTTCAATCATTGTGGAAGACAGTATGGTGGTTCCTCAAAGACCTAAAGACAGAAATACCATTTGACCCAGCAATCCCATTACTGGGTATGTACCCAAAGGAAAATAAATTGTTCTACTATAAAGACACATGCACGTGTATGTTCATTGCAGCCCTAGTCACAGTAGCAAAGGCATGTAATCAACCTAAATGCCCATCACTGATAGTCTGGATAAAGAAAATATAGTACATATACACCAGGGAATACTATGGAGCCTTCTTAGGAATGAAATCATGTCCTTTGCAGGGACATGGATGGAGCTGAAGGCCATTGTCTCTAGCAAACTAATGGGAATAGAAAACCAAATACCACATGTTCTCACTTATAAGTGGGAGATAAATGATGAGAACACATGGATACATAGAGGGGAACAACACACACTGTGGCCTAACAGAGGGTGGAGGATGGGAAGAATGACAGGATCAGGAAGAATAACTAATGGGTGCTGGGCTTGATATCTGGGTGATGAAATAATCTGTACAGCAAACCCTACATTTACCTATGTAACAAAACTGAACATGTACCCCTGAACTTAAAATAAAAGTTAAAAAAAAAATCATGTATGCTAGCTTTATAATCACATGAACAAGCAAAAGAGAGACCAAAAGAACTAGTCTTCACAAGTGATCACAAACTCTTTAACTGTTTTGCTTTAAGATGGCATCTATCAATGTTAACTGACAAAAATCTAAACTGAGATACAATGGCACTTCTCTAAAATGGGGCACACTGGGAGAACGCCTGAACATTCAGGATAGGGCAATCATCACTTCATGAACAACACCTCCATGTGCCTAGGGGGCGCTGTGATTTCTAGTTCTTCAATGGAGATGAACACAAAGAGCTCTATTTCCGTGGCTTCACGTGACGCTCAGAGAGGCAGAGGATCCTGGGGAGCTGGAAGAGAAATCTGGAGAAAAAAATAATAATGATTCAGCTCTCTTAAAAGACTTAGGACTTGAAGCTCTTGGTTACACCAGGATTCTATATACCAGATGTAAATTCCAGGATCTGCTGTTTTCTGAACACACTGTTCTGTTGAGACCATAAAAATAACCAGATTTCTGGGAATCAACAATGGTGTGGAGTAGGGGAGGTCGGGGACAAAACGCCTGATCCCCCCACTTTGAGTATGCCCTGGAATATCATACACAGGTGTGTGGTTGGATGTAGAAAACCAGCCATGATGGAAACGGGAGATCCCTAATGCATCCAAAATCAATCGCCTGCCTGGGAAGAGCAGTGGAGACATAAGCTTCTCGTTTTTTGAAAAACAGAAAGTTAAAGACAAACATGTTTGAAATCCATAAAATAATTAGTGGTAAAAAGTAAATCAGTGACATCTCATACCCAAATTTAACTTAGGAGCTACCTTAGAACCTGACCATTAGGGAAGATTCACCTGTCCCAGGCATCCTGAGCTCAGCAGCCAAGGCTGCAAGAGGGACGGCATTTTCTGTTTGGCTCCACTGCTCAGTCAACTTGAAAAGGCAAGCAGTCATGCTCTCCTGTATAACACTTTAAAGAATCGTTATGTGGAATTGATCAAGCAAGCTTTATACGCAAAACATTCATTCAGTGAGAATGTACTGTGTGCTGAATAGTGCGCATGATCCTTTCACATTTATCACTTCACTGAGTCCTCACAACTCACCAATGCTTTAATGTGTATTAAGGGTGATGATTACAGAGGGTGATGTTGTGTTAAAATAGAGTATCCTGCAGGCAAGCAAGAACCCTTTGGAATACCCAAATTCCAAAGTTCACTACCAGGGATTTCAAATTATCTTAAATGCAGAACAATGTGAATACCCAACCATCTGTGTATACATTTCCTTTTATTCCTCCCTTTGGTACAACTCAGTGTTCTTAATCTTATTATTATTATAATATATTTTTTGAGACAGGTTCTCTCTCCTATTGCCCAGTCTGGAGTGCAGTGGTGCAATCTCAGTTCACTGCAGCCTCAACAGCCTGGGCTCAAGAGATCCTCCCACCTCAGCCCCCCAAGTAGCTGGGATTACAGACACGCACCACCAAGCCAGGCTAATTCTTGAATCTTTTTTTTTTTAGAGACAGGGTTTTGCTATCCTGCCCAGGCTGTTCTCAAACTCCTGGGCTCAAGCAATCCACCTGCTCCAGCTTCCCAAAGTGTTGGGATTACATGTGCAAGCCACTGCACTGAGCCACAGTATTCTTAATCTTTAATGAGCATAAGAGTAACTGTACTGGCTGGGCACAGTGGCTCATGCCTGTAATCCCAGCACTTTGGGAGGCTGAGGTGGGTGGATCACGAGGTCAGGAGTTGGAGACCAGGCTGACCAGCATGGTGAAAACCCATCTCTACTAAAATACAAAAAATTAGCCAGGGATGGTGGTGCACAACTGTAGTCCCAGCTACTCGGGAGGCTGAGGCAGGAGAATTGCTTCTTGAATCTGGCAGGCAGAGGTTACAGTGAGCTGAGATCGCACCACTGCACTCCAGGTTGGGTGACAGAGTGAGACTTTGTCTCAAAAAAAAAAAAAAAAAAAATGAAAATAATAACTGTAACATACAGATTTATTGTAGAGGACATTTTTGGGGTTTTGGGTGTGGGCAGACAGGATAATCTGTACAGCATACAGCCCCCACCAGCCTTGTTGGACAGCAGTATACCCTTTCCTAACCATAAATGACAAAAGAACCTGAGCCTCCCTCTCACCATCTCCCAATAGCCTACTCAACCAATCAGATACTTCCATTCAGGACTTTGAATCTGGAACAAATGAGACAATAAACATGAGAAAATTAGAATCCAAATGCAGTGGTAGTAGTGATAATATCTAGCAGAAAGAGCAGTGTCCTGGTAAGACTATTACAGCTAAAACACGGTAGCTATATACTTAATTTATTAGGCTAATATAACTTTGTCATGAAACTCTGATAAATACAGTACAGTAAAGAAAATCATATTCCAATCTCACATTCACCTGATATAAAAATCCTAAACAAAATATTAACACATCAAATCCAGCAATGTAGATTAAGTTGGGTTTAGAGCAGGAATTCAAGGTTGGTTTAACATTAGAAAAAAAAATCCATGTATTTTACCACATTCACAGATTAAAGAAGAAAAATTAAGTGACATTTTTTCATAATACAGAAGAAGCATTTGATAAAATTCATCATCCTTCATGATAGGGGGAGAAAAGTTGTAATAAACCCGAAATAGAAGGAAGTTTCCCTAAACTGATAAGGGATTTACACTCTTACCAAACATTTTGCTTAATGATAAAATTATGAGAGTTTTGTTTTTAAAATTGCAAACAAGACAATCATGCCCACTATCTCTACTTCTAGTGAACATTTTACTAGAGGTCCTTAGTCAGTGCAATAAGGAAAAATAAATAGTGTAAGAATTGGAAAGGAAGACATAAAACTGTCATTATTTGCAGATGATTGTTTACTATTGTTTATTGATATTGCATACTATTGTTTACACTTAAAAAATCTTTTAAAATCCTTAGATAGATTGTTATAATTAATAATGGAATTTGACAAGCCTACTACATTTTTAAAAAATCAATATATAAAAAAAATTGTATTTCTACATACCAAAAAAATTTTTTTAATGATACGATTTTCAATTTCATCAAAAGTATCAAGTACTTCTTCAAGACCTCCATGATTAAAACCACATAATTATTAAACTATTAAAGAAGACCTAAGTATACTACTATGTGTTTACCTGGGTGACAAAATAATCTGTACACCAAATTGTCACAACATGTAACTTACCTATATAACAAGCCTGCAAATATACCTTTGAACCTAAAATAAAAGTTAAAAAGAGACCTAAGTAAATGGAAATATACACCATGTTCATGAATTGGAAGGCTCAATTACTGCAAAGGTATTGATTTTCTCCCTAAAATGATTTCTAAATTCAAAGCAATCCCATTAGCAAAATCCCAACAGATATTTTGTATAAATTGAAAGGCAAGTCTAAATTTCATATGTAAAAGCAAAATGCCAAGAATAGTTAAGAAACTCTTGAAAAGAACAAGATAGAGTACTTGTCCTGCTAGCTGTTAAGACCAGAAAATAAAACTGTTATTAAACTTAGCACAATATACTGGCTCAAAGAGAGACAGACAGACTGGTGGAACAGAATACAAAACCAAGAAACAAATCCTGGCATATGTGGACACTTGATTTATTGTAAAGATAGCACTGCAAATCCATGGGGGAGGATAATAAATAGAACTGAGACAATCTGATATCCACATGAAAAAAATTAAAGTGGACCCTTACCTCACACCATACTCAAAAGTGAACTTCAGGTAGATTATAGACCTAAACGTAAAAGGCAAAACAGTACAGAAGACTGTCTTTGTTGGAAAGAATTATAAAACAAGGTAAAACATTAACTACAAAGGAAAACGGTAACATTCATTACCTCCAAATTAAAAGCTTCTGTTTATCAAAACATACTAGTAAGAGAAAGGAAATGGAAGCCACAGAGCACAAATTATTTGCCACACATAAAACCAACAAAGGGCTTACATCAAGAAGTCTCAGAAATCAGTATGAGAAATTCAGACAATTCAGTATTTTTTAAAAGACTTGAATAGACATTTTACAAAGTGGAAATCTAAATGCCAGTAGATATTTATTAATAAAAAGGTAATCAGCCTCTTTTGTAATCAAGAAATTCAAATGAAAGTTAACAACAAGCTACCCTACAAACCTACCACACAGGCTAAGACTGCTAAAAGTGTCCTTTTATTTGATTATAAGGAAAAGGCCAGAGAGTCACCCTGACGCCATTCAGTTCTGACAGTTACTGCCTCCATGTAACTTAGAAGAGCATTGTTTTAGACATAAAACGTTTACTCATACTATGAGTGATCCCCCAACTTTTTTGGTAGGCATTCAGATTAAAGCTGATTCTCTGCTCTGTATAGCAGTGTCTCAGGATTGGTAGTAGCATGCATAAAAGTTTCTTGTGTTTTTCCTCTAATTCTTCTAAACCATTCCACCCCACCACTCTGGCCCCCTCCAAGCTCTCTTTTCCTTCTAGACTTGGGCTTTCTTCCAGGCTACTGCAAAATTGCATCTTTCAAATCTTGACTGTGAAGGCCATTTGTTGCAAGTACTAAACTAGCTGATGGTTTAGGCCAATATACATGGTGTCCTAAAGCACATTTTCCAGCTTCAAAATTGTCAAGTAACAAGGCCTGCTAAAATCTAGTGTGTACCACATCACAGCGCTCCACAGACAGGCGGCTAGACACTGTTAACCCTGAATTAACTGGCAGCTGCTCTTTGGCTGCCTGGAGGGAGGAGATCATCAGAACAATTTTCTGGAAGCCAGTCTGTGCCTTGGTGGGAGTCTAGGGCACCGGAAATCATTACGGACTCATAAAACCTGGACCTGAAAACAATTCTGATCATAAATCCATGTTTCATCTTTCAGAAAAATAAAGTCCAAAAAAGTACAGGACATGGTTCAAGGTCAAGCAACTCAAAGTGGATCAAGTTGCAGAACTCAAATCTCCCGGACCCCACTTCTGAACTCATCCCACTTCCTTCAGTCTGGTTGTCTAACCCGACTGTCCTCGTGCATAAACCCTGGGCAACCAACCTGACCAAGAGGATGTCGGACCTTATCCAGTTCATCAGATAATTCAAATGTCGTGCCAAATGCCAGTGTAGATTCCCCTGCCACTGCTCTGAAAACAGTTTTCATCTGCTGCTCGTGAGAGAGCCCTCAAGCATCCCCATGGTGTCCCGTCACAGATCTTATGAAAGACTAACATTTCTGTCCATCAGGGCCTCCACACAGTCACTGATGTCTTTGTCTTATTTCTTGCACTTGCTCCAGGGACCGCACACCAAGAACACAGCATGGACACAAGGGAATAAGACGCAGCTGGCCTCCCTTCCTCACACCAGAGGCTTCCTTTTCCTTCTTACTCTGAGCACTTGAGTTTCCGATAAAGTGCCCATCTCCCATGACTAAAAAGAGGTCAAATTAAGAATGGTGCTCTCTTTAGCAACTACAAAAGGTGCTCATTTTCTCATCAAGTAAAGTTCTCTAATGGCTGATATATGAGCCCAATTTCTAACCAGTCCTGAATTGAACCATTTCCCTGTCAGTGGCATGGGCTCCCCGTGCGGCAGATTGTCACAGGCACTGCAGGTGCCAGAAGGAATCGGCAGAAATCATCTCTCCCTTTTAGATTTCTTGCCTTTGGTGTTTTAATTCTGTTCCGAGGCTAAACCTTTCAAGGGGACTGAGAAATCACAGGCATCCTTAGACCCTCTGAATCACAAGCTGCAACCCATATTTATTTAAAGAAAATCAGTTCCTCCTTTCTAGGCTAACCTAGAGAAGACAGGGTAAATTGGATGGGTCAAGGGAGGGAGCCTTATGCCGAATATATGACTTAAATAATCACGGTCCACGGGTCTCTGGAGCCTCTTTATTGATGGCTTTTAAAAGACCCTAGAAATCTACCCCACCCAAGCAACAGCCCTTGTACTAAGATATATTGTGTCTCTGGACCACAAAGTTTCCCAAGTGAGGTTTCTGGGCTGCCTTCCTTGGCCCTGTGCATGCCACGCCCAGCTGTGCCTTCTCCTGCCCAGTCTAAGGTCTAAGCCAGGAACCTGCGATAAACAACCCAAGGGCCTCCCATTCTTCATGAAGCATCTCAAAGGCAACCAAGAAGCAGCTGGAACATTCACTATGCCTTAATAAGATTTTAATTTAGGATATTAAGACAGCTGCAGTGACCTCACGCTCCCAGCTTTTACACTCATGTCTAATGACTCTTTCACTGCAGCCAATGCTGTCACAGCTCTCCTGGCATCTCCTGACAACTTAAACTGGCTGGGCTTGGCAAGTGCCAAGGGCTGCGGGTCAACACCACGATCCCTCACTCCTTCTGTCAACATGTGATGATCTCTACTCATGGTCAGTGGATGAAACAGACCATTCATGCAAGTGATTTCATTTCCTCCTCATGTTAAAAATGAGAAACACAGCCTAGGAAACATAGTGAAAACCTGTCTCTACAAAAAAGAGAAAAACTCTCCAGGCATGGTGGTGCATGTGTGTAGTCTCAGCTACTCGGGAGGCTGAGGCAGAAGGATCAATTGAGCCTAGGAGGTGGAGACTGAAGTGAGTGATGATCCTGCCACTGTACTCCAGCCTAGGTTACAGAGCAAAAACCTGTCTCAAAAGACAGAGAGAGAGAGAGAGGCAGAGAAACCCAAAGCCCAGAGGGGTTAAGTGACTTGTCCAAGGTCACACAGCAGTGTGACTCCAAAAGCGACTCTGGTCCCCGGATGCCAGGCTTCCTCCTTCCTAGGGCTCTGCCTGTCTGCCACCCACTGGGATTGCAGTTTGCAGTATTTTTCCATAATGGGAGTGAGTGTTCTCCAAGGTCATCCCCTCTGTCCCTCAGGACCTCCCTGTGGCCCCAGCACAAGTCAGCCTCACAGGGGGACAGAGGAGCCAACTGAGTTTCTCCAGTGCACACTGGTGGCCGATCCATTTAGCCACCTTCTGCTGCTCCTGTTGTCCAGCTCACATCACATCTCGGTCTCTCAGCCTGGCACATCCGCTCTCTGAGATCCTGCTCCAGCCGCCGCAGTCCCCACCACTTCCTCCTGATCCTTATGGTCCAGGAGCTCGGAGCTGCACACCAGCCCCTGCGTATCATGTCCCTACACCTTGGCTTGTGCTGCATCTTCTGCCATGAACATCCCTCCTCACTTCTGATCTCACTCACACTCATCTCCCTTCTCCTGACTAGTCCTCAACTACTTGAATGAGCCCTCCGCCAGGAAGCCACCTCTGATTCCACCTTCAGGCACCTGCCTAGGCTCCATGGTACCTTGCCTCTGATGCCCTACCAAAGTCTTGTAGCCCTGTCATATAGCAAGCCAGCTGTGCGTCTGTCTCCTGCAGCAGCATCCAGAGTGCAGAGACTATGTCTTACCACACCTGTGCCCCCAGGATAGCCCTCAGCTGACACAGACTGGGCCTGCCCTGGGACTGCCCAGCTTCCCAGTCTGGCAAGAGCACTGGCCCAAAAAAGACCTCAGGCATTGGCCCCACCGAGACTCTGCGGCTCTGCCCTGTGCCTCAGACAAAGGCCACACTCACAAAGGGAACAGTGTGGTCACCTCTCCCAGAGCCGAGAACAAAGGGTGGCACGTGGGCATCGCCTTTGGTGGTGATGGCCACTCCGCACCAGGCTACACACACCTCATTGGTTGCCATGGCACATTTTAATTAAGCGTAAGGATTTCGTGGCTTGATAACAGAAAATACGTCTTCCTTTTGTTTGTCTGTGGTCTCTCTGGGAACAGACATGGGGATGTGGAGCTTGGAGCTGATTCTTAGCAAAGGGGAGGGGTGGGCAGACCCTGGAGAGATACCCGTGGTTCAGGGGAGACTGCCCCTCTGACATGCTCCTGTGCTCTTTCCCCTGGGACTAGTCTCCACTATCAGGAGGGATGTCCTCCAGGCGGTTCCCCAGGATGGGCTAAGGGGACAGGCCAGTGCTGGGCAGGCTGCTCTCCTCTCGCCCCCTTTGTCCATAGTCTGTGCCTCCATCAGGATTCAAGACCAGGCCACAGCAGGGCACAGAAACAGAACAGCAATATGAGCAAATCCTGGCCACACACAGTGGTGCATGCTTGTAATCCCAGCACTTTAAGAGGCTCAGGTGGGAGGATTACTTAAGGCCAGCAGTTCAAGACCAGCCCTGGCAACATAACGAGACCTAGTCTCTACAAAAAAAATAAAAATTAAATTAGCCAGGTGCGATGGTGCATAGTAGTAGCCCCAGCTCCTCAGGAGGCTGAGGTGACAGGATCACCTACCTGAGCCCAGGAGGTCGAGGCTTCAGCAAGCTCTGATCGTGCCATTGCACTCCAGCATGCGCAGCAGAGTGAAACTCTATCTCAAAAAAAAAGGAAAAGGAAAGAAAACCCAAAGGGGCTCTGCCAACAGCAGGCACGTGGCTAGTGTGCAGCTGGCCCCCACGTATGTGCACACGTTCACATGTGCTGCCACACCTCAGCCTCATCCTAACACCCCCCACCCCCGAGCTGCTTTTAGCCTGAGCCAGCATGCACCCATACTAAGAGCCCGCACAGTGAGGCCTCCCATCAGCACACTTACACCTCATTTGCATCTTGTAATTGAGCAGAGGGAGCTGAGCAGGGACTAGCAGACCCATTCTGCAGATGTGGAATCTCTGGTTCGTAAGGTCAAGAACTCACCCCACCAGGAGTTGAACCAGGATTTGAATCCAGACTTGTCTGACTCCAAAGATCATGGTGTTCTCTCTCTCCTGGGATGTCTGTTTGACATTCCTGGACACCTACTGTGTTCCGAGCCCTCACTCAGACATGTATTACCATCTACTTTGCATTGAGCCCTTTGGAAGCTCTGAAGAGACATGGATGAGGACACCAGCCAGGCTGGAGCTGCCCAATAGAAATAGAATGCCAGCCATATACATCATTCCAAATTTTCTGGAAGCCACCTTAACTAAAGAAAAGAAACAGGTAAAATTAATTTTAATAAAAAATGTCTTTCACATACTATCCAAAATATCATTTCAACATGTTAATGAGATAATTTACATTCTTTTTCATATTAAGTCTTAGGAATCTGGGGACATATTTTACATTTACAATACATCTCAATTTGGACATCTCACCCTGTTTTATCCTATTGGATTAGAATTCTCAAGAAAAACAGAACCAAGAGGATATATCGATCCATAACAGGAGATTTATTACAAGAATTGGCTCACGTGGTTATGAAAGAAGCCCCCGCAATATGCTGTCTGCAAGCTGGAGAATGCATGAAGCCAGTGTTGTGATTCAGTCTGGGTCCGAAGGCCTGAGACCAGGGACAGAGAGACTGCTGGGGGTAAACCTTGGAGTGTGAAGGCCTGAAAACATGGAGCTCTGATGTCCATAGGCAGGAGAAGACAGATGTTCCATTTCAAAGAGAGAGCAAATTCGCCTGTCCTCTACCTTTTCATTCTAGTCTGACTGGCTAAAAGGATTGGCTACTGCCCACATACTTTGATGAGGGCAGATCTTCTTTACTCAGCTCACTGATTCAGATGCTAATCTCTTCTGGAAACACCCTCATAGATGCACCTGGCCAGGGGAGCATCCCTTAGTGATCAAGCTGACATATGAAATTAACCATCACACCTATCTTACCCCTGAGCTCCTGACTGCTGTGGCCCTTCCCATGCTTCCCACAGAGGATCTCCTTTTACTTTTACAATGAGGCAATTGAGCAGGCATGATTGCTCCTTACAGGTGAGGACACTGAGGCCAGGTGTGGTTGCCAGCTTTTCAGATGGCCCCCGATGGTCCTTGCCTCTGTATATTTGCATCCTTGTATAGTCCACTCTGTATCAAATAAGGCTGCCCTGGATAAGCAATGGTGCACTGGGGAAATAGTGGAGTGGGACTTCTCAGGCTGGGTCAGAAAAGCCATTGCTTTCACCTTGTTCTCTCGTGGGTCATTCACTATCCAGGAAGCCAGCTGCCATGTTGTGAGGATACTCAAGCAGCCCTATGAAGAGGTACCCCTCGTGAGGAACTGAGGCCTCCTGCCCACAGCCAGCACTAACTTGCCAGGCATGCGGGTGAGCTCCCTTGGAAGTGAATCTTCCAGCCCTGTTCAAACCTTAGGATGACTGGAGCACCTGCTGAGAGCTTGACTGCAGCCTTATGAGAGATCGTGAGTCAGAACCACCCAGCTAATCTGAAGTTATGGGGAAACCCAACTCCATACTGGAAAATCCCAGGTTTTATCTGGGCATGGTCCCAAGGACCCCAGTCAAGCTGCCCTCACACACCCTACAAGCCTCCCCTGCTCCTCTGACTCTAGCTGACACCTCTTCCCTCAGACACTTGGTGCTAAATTGCTTCATGACACATTCATTTTCTTCAGTGTCCTCAAGGAATCATGATTTGGCCCATCTCAAGCCACATGCAAAGTGGAGAGGCAGAGGCCACCACTGAATGGGAGGAAAATGGTGCATCTCACCGTCCAGGTCTCCCACGTAGGAGAGTAACTCTTTGCTCCAGCAAACTCCTGGTCTTTCCTTTCAGCTCTCTCCTGCTGTTGTCTTGGCCTAGATCACTGCCAGAGAGCCAAGGCTCCTTATAATCCCACTCCTGTGGCCCGCCTTGTATTCTGATGCAGCAGATGTAAGGAATAGCGCCACTGCAACCCCATGGAGGTTCCAGGGAGATGGGGTAGATGTGCGTGACACAGGGAGGCCACTGTGAAGACAAATGCCCACCCCATCCACCCCACTCCACTTCGAGTTTCCTCTGCTTTCAGGGTCTCTTGGTCCGTCACCTTGCAGGCTCCACAGTAGCTCCCATTCCCCTGCCTTCAGTATCTCCCAGAAGAACGAGTTAGGTTGGACTGTTTCAAGCAGCCTTCCCCTTGGACTTCTCGGTACCGTGTAGAGTACTACTTCCAGGACATCCTACTCCACTGCCAGCCCCTGAGGACCAATCTAGGAGGCCCCCAAGCTTAGAGGGATTGTGGGCAATGGTACCCTGAACTCCTCTTATCTCAGGTGTCAGAGACTGGCTGGAAGGATGGCACTATCACTAATGCGTCCATTTATTCAGCAAGAGGTCTTGAGGGCTCTCGAGGGCTCAGCTCAGGTGCGGAGCCGGCTCAGGGACATACAGAAATGGGAGGATCAGGTGCCTCCTTGGGCTGGTTGGCTGGCCCCAGTGCAATGTGACAAGGCTGTGTGTGTTACAGGCATGCATGCAGATACCTAGGTTGGGGCATTTCTTGACTTTTTTAGTCTAGTGAATGCATCAGCTGTTTCAGATTTTACTTGGATGATGTGTTCTTCATTTTTTGCCACTTTTAACTGGTATTTCTCTGAGTCTACTCTGCACACTGAAGCCAGAATGAGATTTTTGGAGCTCAAATTTGCTCTCTCTCCTACCCTCAGAAAGGTTCCCACTGCTCTTAGGATGAAGACAAGACCTCAAAACGTGGCCCTAACCCTCCTCCCCCTCCACATCTCACACCGCCCTCACTTCCCGCTCTCAGCTCCAACCCCACAGTCCCTTGTGCCTCCCCAGGGCCTCTGCTTGGGCATCCTCTCCCCTCTGTCTTCCTTTCCAGTC
Source organism: Cheracebus regulus (assembly GCA_963574635.1). NCBI lineage: Eukaryota > Metazoa > Chordata > Mammalia > Primates > Pitheciidae > Cheracebus > Cheracebus regulus. The sequence continues at coordinate 20,280 of CAUYQU010007030.1, read as the reverse complement.
TTTCAGTGTTTCCTCAGGGAAGCTCCCGCATAGCCTTTCCCAGGCCCTCAGTGCATCATGTCTGTCATTTGTAGGAGCTTGTGTTCTTAGCCCAGCTGCAACCACGTGTCTCATTTATGCGGTTATTTACTTGTCTGCCTCCCCTATATCCCAAAAGGTCCATGAGGGATGAATTTGCTCATCATGGTGTTCAAACCTCCCCAAACGGTCCCTGGTACATAACAGCTGCTCAATAAACATTTCTTAAATAAATGAATGAATGATAAATGCTAGACCTCAGGATCTGAGACTAAATTTCCTCTGACTACCCACCCTTGTGTGAGTTCTCACATATAATGCCACTCCATCAGCCTCCATCTCCTCCTTTTTTAAGGGGGTTGTTACTTTCTTCGTGGCCTGCCGAACAGGGCCACTGTGAGGCTCACACAAGCTCATGAGGGCCCTGCAGTGTGCTATGTAAGGACATGGACTTTGGTCTCTGAAGGAGCGGAGTTTTAATCCCTGTCCAGCCCCTACCAGCTGTGCAGTGGTTATTCTGCTAGTGTTGCTAAAAATTGCACACTTCAATGTCAGTATTTATTTTTGCCTGAACATGTAAGATATTCCAACTTTCCCTTATTTGTTAATGTGAATTCTAACATCTTCATGAGTTGTGTCAATGTAACTTTGTCATACAGTAACTTCACACTCCTTGTAGCTCTAACATTTAAAACATGTTTTCCACTTTACAGAGTATTTTCACATTTATTCTCCCTGTGAAGACCACTATCTCCCTTTCCCAAACTAGGAAACTGAGGCCCACAGAGGTAAACTGACGTGCCCAAGGTCACTCAACTGGGAAATGTCATAGCCACAACCCAAGTGCAAGTCACACTGCAAAGGGGAGCTGGTAATCCCCAACACAGAGTGGGTGGTGAGGGGGCTGTCAGGTGCACAGCATAGTACCTGGGACGTAGTAGGGTCTCAGTAAAGGACCACTGACTGCCCAATTCAGGGACACAGCCCAGAAAGGCAAGAGGGTGGTTCTATGCTCACCACATCTCCCACGGTCCCAGGAGTGTCCAGGAAACCTGACACATACTCTCTCTCTTGATTACCTTTTTTTTTCTTTGAGTTTCCCTTTGTTGCCCAGGCTGGAGTGCAGTGGCATGATCTCAGCTCACTGCAACTTCTGCCTCCTGGGTTCAAGTGATTCTCCTGCCTCAGCCTCTCAAGTAGTTGGGATTACAGGCATGTGCCACCACGCCCAGCTGATTTTTGTATTTTAGTAGAGGCAGTTTCACCATGTTGGCCAGGCTGTTCTCAAACTCCTGACCTCAGGTGATCCACCCACCTCAGCCTCCCAAAGTGCTGGGATTAGAGGTATGAGCCACTGCGCCCAGCCTATTTGCCTTCATTTGAAGTCTTGCCCTACGTCCCTACTTGTTGACCCTACATTGCAAGTAAGTATGCTGCGGGCCCATTTACCAGTAAACTGTGGCTGCCCTGCCCTGCCCTGCCGCCTTGTGGAACCGTACTCCTGCAGGCCTCAGCCTCCACCAAGAAGAGGGACCAGTTCCACTGATGAAGGCGAGCTCCATCTCAGTGCTTCGGTCACCACAGGACAGGCTGGGATCTCTAGCAGATCCAGAGAGGTTCTTAAACCAGAGAATCCAGGATCCTCAGCCTCTGTCCAGGCTGGATAACCTCTATTGAGGGTCCTTGCTGCAGAAAGAGATCCTAGTGAGAGGGGGGCACTTTGTGTCTTTTAGAATCCCAGGATACCACGTGCACACAGCAGCCCCTGCTTGGCACCCAATGGGACCCCATCCAAAGGGTGGGAGTGTCAGATGGCTCAATGTCATCATGAAGCTCATGAATGAAGCGACTAGGGTGTTGTAACTCCAAAACAACTGGGTCCTTAGCATAGAAAGTGCTTGGTACGTTCATCTTGCCTCCACGGTGACAGTCCCAGCCACACATCCTGACGACACCTCTGTCCAGGAAAATAATGGTTCGTTATTTGTTGCAGCAGGTTGTATGGAGACAAACTTTTACTCCACATTATGTAGTCAGAATTAGCTAAGAATGGCATCAGAAGGTGGCCGCCATCTTCACTCATACAATGTCTCCCATTTCCTTGTCGCTCTTGTTGCTGGAAGAGCAGAGAGGAAGATGGGCTTTCAGTAGCTTCAACCAGAGATTGTCCCTGCTGAGAGCAAGGGTGCCCTCAGCATCTCTGAGCAAAAGTAAGTCACTGTGGTTCCCCAGACCCTCTCCTTTCCTGCACCTGCTCTTCCTGGTTTAGAGTCTGCTTCAAGCAAAGATGCCTGCGAAGAAGGAGACAGTTCTTTGCCCAGTGATTAAAAGTGCTGTCTAAAATAAGAGGTGTCAGTGAAGACATGGGGAAACTGGAATCCTCAGACACTGCTGGTGGGAATGTGAAATGGTGCAGTTCCTATGAAAACAGCTTGGTAGCTCCTCAAAAAGTTAAACATAGAATTACCAAGTGACCCAGCAATTACATTTCTAGGTAATTAAGAGAACTGGAAGCGTCACTCAGATATTTGTACACCAATGTTCATAGCAGCACTCATCACAGTAGCCAAAAGGTAGAAACAGCCGAAGTGTCCATCAATAAATAACTGCATGGATGAACAAAATGGATAGTCAAAATCCATGCAGTGGAATATTATTCAGGCTTAGAAAGAAATGCAATTCTGATTATGTGCTATAACATGGATAAATGTTGAAAATATATTAAATGAAAGAAGCCAGATCTAAAAGGCCCAATATTATACAATTTCACCTACATGAGGCCTCCAGAATAGGCAAATTCATAAAGACGGAAAGTAAAATAAAGGCTGGGGGGAGGAGGGAATGTGGAGTTATTGCATAATGGGTACAGGGTTTCTGTATGGGGTGAAGAAAGGTTCTGGATATGGATGGTAGTGATGGTTGCACGACACTGTGAATGTGCTTCATGCACTGAGTTGTACACTTGGAAATGGGTAAGAGGGTTAAAAAAGAAAAAGAAAACATATGAAGAAAGAAGGAAGAAAAAAAGAAAAAGAGGTGTTGTCTATATGTACATGGCCCTTTCCTTCGGTTTCTTTGTTGATTTGACAGATGTTCACTGGGAATCAGCCAGGGCAGGCCCCATGCTGAGCTGGGCTGGGACGAGGTGTAGGAAAAGTGCTCTCCCTCCATGAGCAGCTCACCTTCATGTGGATCCTGAGTACAGACATGTAATCACAATCCCAGTGCAGGAAGATCACGGAGATGAGGTCTGAGGAGCAAAAATCGAGGTTCTGGGGAAAAAGCAAGCAGTGTGGTAACCCAGCTCCCACCTCAATACCTTCCCTAGGTGTTGGGGGTTGGAGGCGGTAGTGTTGCAAGTTTACCTAGGTACTCAGGGAGGATAAACGGAGTAAGAAAATACGTGAGGTAGGTGAGCAAGAGGGGCTGGGCAAGCCTAGAGTGGCAAGACCAATTCCACCTTCTCACCCCAACCTTAACCCTTCTTCACCCGCCCTGTCAAAGATAACAGAGTTGGCTAGGTGTGGTGGCTCATGCCTGCAATCCCAACACTTTGCAAGGCTGAGAAATGGAGATCACTTGAGCTCAGCAGTTCAAGATCAGCCTGGGCAACATGGGAAAACCCTGTCTCTATAAATATAAAGTACAAAATTAGCCAGACATTATAGCATGCCACTGTAGTCTCAATTACTTGGGAGGCTGAGGTGGGCGAGTTGCTTGAGTCCAGGAAGTAGAGGCTGCAACGAGCCATGATCACACCACTGCCCTCCAGCCTGAGGGATAGAGCAAGATCCTGTCTCAAAAAAATAAATAACAGAGTTCTGTGCGCAGTATAAATTTTATTAATGAATAACAATGGCAAGAAGAAGACAGAGCAAAGCTAACCGTTACTGAGTGCTTCTCACAGCCCAAGATCTGTGAGTTCTACTTGCATTTTCTTGTCTAATACCCCCCATAGCCCAGGGAGATATCTGCAATTATTACATCATTTTACAAAAGAAAAAACAATTCTGAGATGAAAATGTGTCCAAGGTCCCACAGCTGGAAAAATGTTTGCCAGATGGAAACTTTGTGCAGAAAATCTTTTTCTTTCATTTTCTTCTCAAAACAAATAGGGACTATGCCTGGGGGTGAAACATGTAGGTAATGGTGGTACTTTCTCAAACCCTAAACCTTCCCATGTGATGGCTTTGGTGCTAACCTGCCAGACCCCTAGCCAGGAATGTGAAGTACATTTATTGCCTTGGATTATCTGTAGACTTAGGTCTTTGTTTGCTGCCTCTGCCCTGGGATGCGGGTCAAGGCGGCTGAGAAAGAGCTCTGGACACTCAGTCTCTTGTGGCCATCCTTCTGCAGCTCTTGCTCCCTCCCAGGAGAAGTGGAAGATGCAGACCCTGGAAGACAACACTGATACAAATCCCTCACATCGGCTTCAGAATGTACAAGGCATTGGGGGCATGCATTCATTTATCCCCCTCTAGAACCTGGGAGAGTAAAACATCTCATCCCCATTTCCCAGATGAAGAGCTGTGGCTCAGAGAAGTGAAATAACTTGTCTTAGAGTCCCAGAGGGAACACAGAAGTGGCTACATAATTTGCGGGGCCAGGGCAACATGAAACTGTAGGGTCTTTGTTCAAAAGTTACTAAGGATTGGTGACACTAGAGCAGTGAACCAAACATGGAGCCCTTCTCAGCCCAGAAACACGTTGCAGGCCCAGGAAGTCAGCCCTGGAGCTAGGACCTGAGCCCTGACTTCTGAGGGGGTTTAGAGCATGTGCCAGCACCCTACAGCTGCCTCTTTCTAAACACAGCCACCTCCTGGCCCCTGGCCTGCAGCCCTCAGAGTGGGGAGGGGGTCTCCAAAGCAAGAGAGCAGACTGAAGCGCCTCCACAGAGCCTGACCACAGGCTCCAGCAGGGCCCCCATGTTGCTGATCACATTAGCTGAATTCAATTGTGATGCCCTCTAATTACAATCCTTTTCTAGGAACAAGAGGGCCAAACTGAATTAGGAGGGGGAAACAGTCCATACTTTCATTCAGAAAAAAAAAAAAATTGGAATAAAGGCAAAATTAGATTTTACTCCGTGGGTCTTGGATTTAGAAGCCAGAGGACAGAGTTGAATCTTGCCTCTTGACGCTTCAACTTACATGAGACGGAGAACAAAGATGTCTCTCTCAGCCTTGGTTTGCTTATCTATGAAATGGGAATAAAATAACTATTTTTGGAGCTTTTATGAAGATTGGGTTAGACAATGCACTGGTACTTAATCTTCTGGGGGGAGGTTCTCAAAAAAACACATCCTCCATTTAATTTCAGGGAGTTTCATGGTACCCTGAAGTATAAGCACAGTATCCCTGGAAATGGCTGGACATAGAGTTAAGAAACACTCAAATAAGGAATTAAAACATTTTTGGTAATTTTGTGGAATTTCAAACCACCATACTATGAATACATTGAATTAGAACGGCTTCGTTGAAATACAGAGTTAACAAACAAGCCAGGGGACCTGTGCATTATTTTATTCTGCTCTAGCATGAATATTTCATAAATTACATGCAATTATTAACAACATCAACACTAGCAAATTAATTACTGTCAATTCATATTAATAAAATTGCATTTTGTAATAAATAAAGTTAGTTTACTGCACCCCATCAGTCTCAGAGGTATTCACATTTGTCAATTGTCCTCTACTTCAGGCTAAAACAAAAGTAATCAAATAACTAATTATTTTACAAAATGTATCACCGCTTGCACGTCAATGAAAACTCACAGTTATTTATAACCCTCACCACTGAATATTCAAATCATTGTTTATTCTTATGCTAAGAGGAATTTTCCAGCCCTCTCCTTTTTACTGACTCCCTCGGTCTCTGCCTTCCACCACCTGAAGAACAGCATATGGCCCCCTCAGCCATGGTGAAGATGTCTCAGCAGCGAGAGAGTGACGGGCTCACAGAGGCAAACAGGAACTCAAGCAGAAACTCCAGAGAGTTTTGCAGACTCTGCCATGGGCCTTCCCATAGCCAGTGGCCAGTTGCCCCGTTTCTCGAATTCCATGCCACCTAGGCTCCCCACCTTCCATTTTTCATTCTTACAACTAAAAAATGTCTTCTCCTTCAATAAAGGCTCCAGAGTTGTAGCCTGGGATTACCACACACATTCTGCCTCCCTGTGTTCATTTCAAAACCTAGGGGAGTTGACTTACCAAACTGAAATCAAAATAAATGCAATGAAAATTATCTAGAGATCCCGTTGCATGCAGAGCTAAATCACACATTCTTGATTTCCTTTGATGCTCACTCACAGTAATCTAGTGTGTTTCATTTACAGGTGGAGAAACGAGTTCCACAAGGTCAGGTGACTTCAGGAAGGAAGAAGGACAGCGAAGACCAGAGCCTCCTCTGCCAATCTCACCTCCTGTGAGGTGTCCACCGAGCATCCCCGAGGCTCTGGAAAGGTAGCGATAAACAAATGGAGGCTTGCATCTGCCCAGCCAGTTGTCGGCCTCCTCCTTGCACATGCTCAGGCCTGGCCGGGCAGACACAAGACCTCAGACTCAAACAGTCCCACATGGGTCAGAGGTGCCTTGTACCCTCAACATTTAACCTGCTGTTTAAAAAATATGTCAGCACCCGTTTTGCGCAGAAGGGGAAATTCTTATGTAAGATATGAACTGATGTTTGTAAAGCTGAAAGCATGTCAACTGTTCACAAAGTGGGCCTCATCGGCAGAGTTTCTGCCTCAATGCAGGATTCTCAGAACATGACTTGGAGCCTGTATTCATTTCCTAGGGCTACTGTAACAAATCGTCCCCAACTTGAGGGGTTCAAACAATAGGAATGTGTTCCCTTGCAGTTCTGGAGGTCAGAAGCCTGCTCCCCCCACAGAGCCTCCAGAGAAGGATCTGTTCCTTGCCTATTTCAGCTTCTGATAGCCGTTCCTTGGCTTGTGGCAGCGTCACTCCAATCTCTGCCTCCACAGGCAAGTGACCAGCTTCCATCTACGTCTGTTTCTGTGTACAAAGCTCCCCTCTTCTTATAAGGATAGCCAGTTACACTGAATTTATGGCCCACCTTATTCCAGCATGACCTCATCTTAACTTGATTACATCTGCAAAAACTATTTCCAAAAAAGGTTACATTCGTGGATTCCAGGTGGACAGGAATTTTGGGAGGGGACATTATTCAACCCAGTATAGAGTGCACTTCTTGATTTAACAGGGAAGTATTTGATACCACTAGACACGCTGCCCATGCCAGGAGCATGCCCCTTGTAGGTTCCCAGGCTGGGAACCAGAGTCATCCTAAGAGCATATAGCTAACACGTTCCCAGACTCCATCCTGGCAGTTCTAATGCAGAAGGTCAAGGGGGAGCCCAGGAATCTTTGTTTAAAGGCTGTCCGCATGATTGTCATAGGTAGCAGCCAGGTTTGAGAATCTCTCATGTAGAAAGGCTAATAATCATTATTGTAATGATAACAAGAGCAGCCAATGTCGGTGAGCCATGCGTGGAGCTGAGTGCCTCACAGGCCCGCTCGGTCTGTCCTCACTCAGCGTCTGTCAGTGAGACTGTGGCATCGGTTACACTCAGTTGACAGAAGAGAAAACAGGGGAGAGGGCAGGGAGGCTCTGTGCCATGCTCAAGGCCACATGCTGCTAAGAGGGAAACTTGGGCTAGAAGATTGCACTGACTGCTTCACTACTCACCCAGCCATGGGGCAAGCAGCAAGTGCAGGTTCCATCCCAGGGACTCACTGTGCCAACTTCATCCACAGCACAGTTCATGCTCCCCTGGGACCTGAGGAGAGGGCTGGGATTCCAAAAGTGATTTCCCTCAATTCAGTCTCTGTTCACATAGTTCCTCCATGGGAGATGCTGTGTGCTGGGACCAACGTGGAAAAGAGGTGAACAGGTGTGCCTGAGAGAGGGCCCTGTGCCTTTTATGTGGCCACAGCAAAGCATGGGCCTGCGGGTCCATGGGGGATGCAGAGGACCCTTCCCACTAGGGCAGTCACCAAAGCTGTGTCTGAAATGAGCCCAACAGGCCAATGGGACTGGCACATCATGGATCCTCTCCATTCGTATTTAATGAATAAATGAATAAAGATGAATGAATGAATGGCAGGGGAAGTAAGAAAGGGAAAGAATGCTGGGCAGAGAAACCTATACAAACAGAGGCACAAGTCCAGGAGAGCCTGGGATGAGTTAGGGACCAGTGGCTGGAATACGACGCACATACATCCAGGCAAGCAGTAGAAGGTGCAGTAGCGATAATAACAACAGTAATACCAGCGATTCACAGTACCAGCAGTTAAGTCCCAAGCTCTGTGCCTTACGTGTATCTTATTTTACTTGACGAGGTATTATTAGGATGCTCATTTTTAAGATGAGAAAACAGGCTCAAAAAAGGTAAGCAACTTGCGCAAGATCACGGAATCTGTGAATGACACATCTAAGACTCAGACCCGTATCCATCTGACTCTGGGCCCACCTCTGGTCTACACTGGGATTCAGCGTTTACACTGTGGTGTGGTCAGCATGGAGCTCCTGCAGCGTGCTGAACTGAGAAGGCATGCACCTAGAGCTATGCCTATGGAGGACCCATCAGGAAGCAGATATGATCCTCCTTGGTGATACCAAGTGAAAAAGTGAAGTGACCAACATAACTATGCCATAACAGAAGTATCCCAAACAGCAGTTCCTTAAAATAAAAACTCCAGCTGGGAGGTTTTTATTGCAGGCTAATTATACAAGTGAGAAAGACTTTTCATTTGGGTAAACATTCCTCATTCCCCAAACATAAAGAAAGCAGCTCACATCAATCTCTTACCATTTATCCGAAAAGGACGGTATTATTTTCAGAGCACTGCTGTTGATTTCAAACATGCAAACAAACAAAAAAGTATCCGGTTGCTCTCAAGAAAAGGAAAATATTAGGCCACCCATGACTCAAGGGAAACTGAGGGCTATAGTGAAGGGCCCCGGTTCCCTCACACCTGAAACACTGACCCTGTGTGGACAGGGCATCTCAGTTCCCTCACACCTGAAACACTGACCCTGTGTGGACATGGCACTAGTGGCATCTCCCTACTTTCCAGGCCTAGAAGTTTAGTAGACCCCAAACAGAAACCATAAGGCCATCAGCAAGACAGGAGATGGAGTCACCTGGACCCCTGGGAATCAGCATCTTTATAAGGGATGATAGAGCAGGTAGGGGGCACAAAATGACAACAACTTTAAATCTGGCTACTGTGCTATAACCCCAACACATGGTTCTTTTGCTAATTGATATGAAGATCCTTCAAGTTTTTAAAGACTGGAGATCCTCTGCTGCAAATCATTCATTTTACACAGGAGGGAGCTAAAGCTCAAAAAGATTGTCTCACCCAAAGTACACAGCCAGGTGGGAGTAAATGGAGTCTACCTACAACTCCAGCCCCCTGGCTCCCAGGCCGAGGCTCTCTTTTCCTCTTTCCATCTCATTTGGTTGCTTCTTCCAAAGAAACATTTATTCCGCACAAACAAAAATAAAAATGGCAGAAGTATGCACTTGCACAAACACACACACAAACATACAATTCTTAAAACTGGTAAAAATAATTAAGTCCAGAAAACCAAAGTTCAGCATGACATTGTCCTCAATTAAATGGTGCTCTCCCCATATTCTTCTCTCCTCAAATTCGCTTTTTAACTATTTTAACTATATTAACTCTGAATTTCTTGCCTTTTAATACTTGGTGTCACCACCTTCATGTGATTCAGATTTAGTTGCTTTGCACCTAATTAAAGCATTGCACAAAAATAAGTAATCTGACATCCAAAGGAGGAGTGGGAGAAGACCAGAGAGGAGAGGGGCCATGTTGCTTAACTTTATGATAATTACCTGAACACAAAGACGCTTATAAGAACATTCTATGCTGGATATCATCCAAAAAAATTAAACCTATGTTGCTGCTTCAATACATCTGAATACTAGGAATTGGCAGGAAAAAAAAAAATCTGTTCTATGAATAATAGCCTCTACAGTCCCAGAGGACAGCAGTACATGAATTGAAAAAGAGAGAGAGAGAGAGAGAGAGAGAGAGAGAGAGAGAGAAATAAAAAGAAAGAAAAAGAAAAAATGGAGTCTTGAGCCTTTTCCAAAACGGTGCTAATGCGCCGCTGAAACTTAATTTTATAATTTACTGGCAGTCAAGATGGCAGGAAATAAAATAATTTGCTATATTCTGCACAACAAACCCTGCTTTTCCTGGGAAGGGGTAATTATCCCCATGGAAAAAAAAAAAGAAAAAAATACGCCATCTCATATTAAGCTAAAGTCTCATCAAGAAGAGAAAAAGTGCCTCATTACACGTAATTACCAGGGAATTAGAAACATCATTTAACTAAATGAGCGAATAATGCTCAGGATATTGAAGAAACTTGCCTGCACTTCTGCAAAGCACTCTAAGTCCCATTACAAAAATTGCCCCTGTTTAATGGAATAATTTTAGGCCTTGTCTGCCTTGCTTTAAAAATAAAGAGCCTCCGAGAGGCAGAAAGAGGCTGAAACTGCCATAAACAACTGTTGAAAGGGACTGAAGGGAAGGCGCTGTCTCTCTTGGAGACCAAGACTCAGAATGACTCATAATCTACCGTAATCAGGAAAATTAAACCTGAGGACTTGAAAAAAGGATTACCCTCTTTTTAATTGTACTTCCTGAAGACTGCGATGTACTTGTGAGTTTGTATTAGGGATAACAGATGGAAGATTTTCAAGTTCAGGTACGGCTTCCCTGCTCCAATACAAAAACAGTTACAACCACTCAATGTTCTCTTAAAAAAATAAAATTATAACATACCTGCAGATTGATGTTTATTGTGTCTTAATGCAATGATTTTCTAGTTATTCAAAAGCTTCCAAGCTTGAGTTAGGATCCCCTCCCCCTTTTCCCTTTGCTTTTAATATTTGTCAAGATTTAGCGTAGAAGTGATGAATTTAATATAACCATCTCACCTTCCAGCAATGCTAATCTTTCTTCACCCAGGGAACCAGAAGAGGAAAGTATATTGATACTGGTCACTTCATCTTAGTTTGACTTCAGAGCAAGTAAAATTCAGAAAGGAATTGGTATTGGTCAGATTCTTAGCAGAAGGCCAAAGGAGGCTCTCAAGAGGGCACTTTAAAGAAGAAATGAGTCAGGGAAGGGACTGAAGCATTGTCCTGAGAGATCCTGCCCTGAGACCCAACAAAGAGCCACCAATCCTCACCGTTGCATGAGGACCAGGGTCTTCCCTGGAACAGGTACAGCCAGAGCCACAAAAAGTCCCATTCCCTCAGCCATGGACTTCACCATTAACAGCAACACCCCTTTTCAGCAATGAGGAAGCCAAAACCAGCCAACACCTCAGAGCTCCCTGTTCAAGTCCCTTGTGGCCAAATCCAGATTCATATATGCCAATCACAGTAACCTCTCAGCAGGACAGGAATGACATTCCTACTTACCACACCATGTCTGAATTCTCCATCCCCTCACAGAGGTTCTGTGGTCTAAATGCATTCCTTCCTGGTCCAGTACATGTAAATGATAGCAAGAAGAGAAGATGACAACATGCCAGCACCATAGGTATGCTCATCACAAACACCTGCCCTTGGGATGGTTGGAGATAGTGGGCAGAGAAGGCAGGAGAGCTGGGACAGGAGATAGCTGAGCTTGATCTATTCCTCTGTCCCCCAGGCCCTTGGACATGTCCCTCAGAACCACTTTCAAGTTCTAGGTTGCTATATCCAAGAAATAAAAAAAATAATAATGAAAGGCAATTATGAGAACAGCTTCACATAGATAAAGCCCTGGACAAAGAAACCACATTTAAGACTGATAATGGGCAAAGTGCCCTGGGCATTTTAGGTCCCCTTATTTAACTCCAAGATGGAATTTGGCACTAGTGAAGTGTTCGGGTGAGAGAAAACAAAGAGGAAGCCAACATCCTATCACAAGTAAATAGGAAAAAAAGCACACAGTATTATTATTTCATGATGAGTCAGGTTAACTGACTTGCCTGCTAAGATCACACAATTAATAAGGGAAACTCAGAATCAGAACACAGATCCACGTGCTTCCAGAACGATTTCCCTGGGCCACACAATGCTGTCCCCTCCAGTGAGTATAAACAAGGAATATTAGTAATATCATTCACCATACTATAGCATCCCAATGTATTTCAAAGAGCTTTCAATGTTCTCACCAATGAGGTAGATAAGGAAGGCACAATCTCCATTTCATGCCAAACTTGAAATGATCAGGACAAAGTCATCCCGCCACCAGCTGCCAAGACCAGTAGTACTTTCTCCTGACCTGATGTTCATATTGTTACTGAGAGTAGAACAAATTCTGAAAGAAGATCATCTGGCCAAGATTTGCAGACACAACCAGTGTTTGTTTTCTCAATGTAAGCAATAGCAAGATACTGTAAATATTGAGCCACTAGTTTTATTTTCTAATTGTTTTCAGTCAGATCATTTATCTTGTGACATTAGTAAAGCAAAAATTTTTAAACATACCAGTTAACCAGTCAAGTTGACACAATAAGCTCACATTGATCACTCTCTAAGCATGACAGCAATGAAAGCTAAATCATAAGAGAAAACAAAAAAGACATAGTCAGACTCCAAAGCAAAAAATAAACATTTCTATGGACTTAAACAGCTAATCTCTGGGGTCAGAAGCAGGAAGCAGTGGCAGGGAATTTGCCACTACAGCTGTAGTCCCAGCTACTCCAGAGGCTGAGGTTGGGAGGACTGCCTGAGTCCAGGAGGTTGAGGCTGCAGTGAGCTATGATCTTACCATTGCATTTCAGCCTGGACAACAGAGCAAGACCCTGTCTCAAAAAATAAAGTCTGAAGATCAAAATTGTAAGTTAGCCCTCAAAATCAAAATTGAAATATATATTACCCTAAATGAAATTAATTTTATAGTTCCATGTACCAAAGCCTTCTTTTATGTTTAAAATATTCAAGGAGGTAAATGAATGTATAACTTCATTAAAAACAAGTCAAGAGGCTGGGCGCAATGGCTCTCACATGTAATCCCAGCTGAGGCAGGTGGATCACCTGAGGTTGGGAGTTTGTGACCAGCCTGACCAACATGGAGAAATCCCGTCTTTACTGAAAATACAAAATTAGCCATATTTTATGTGTCAACTTGCTGGGCCAGGATACCTAGACATTTGGAAATTATTCTAGATGTTTCTGTGAGGGTGTTTTTGATGAGATTTACATTTAAATCGACTTTTAGTAAAGCAGATTGCTCTCCATAACATGGGTTGAGCTCATCCAATCTGCTGAAGACCTCAACAGAACAAAGGGCTGACCTTCCCCAAGCAAGAGAGAATTCTGCCAGTGGATTGCCTTCGGACTTCATTTGCAACATTGGCCGTTCCTTGTTTACCACCAGACTGCATCTGGATTTGAACTGCAACTCTTCCCTGAATCTCCAACCTCCCCTTATCAGATTTTAGACTTGCCAAGCCTCCATGTTGCATGAGCTAATTCCTTGCAATAAATATCTTTATACATATATATGTGTATATACACATATACACATATATATGTATGTGTATACATAACTACATGTATGTATGTATACGCACATACACATTATTTTATTGATTCTGTTTCCCAGGCAAACCCTAACGAATACACAGAGGGAAAGAAAGCTTCTAAAGGAATAGTTAGGCTCACAGCAGACTTCTCAACAAGAAGTACAGATGTACAAAAAGTATACAGAGAGAAAAAAACTGTCAACTTAGAATTTCATATCCAGCTAAACTATCTTTTGAGAGTGAGGCCAATATAAAGACATTATCTGAAATACAAAGGCATACTCAGATTCTCATTACAAAACAAAAAATTACTAAAGGATATATTTCAGCAAGAAAAAAAGTAACTCAAAAGTAAAAAGCAGATATATATGCACACACATACACACATAGTATATTATATAAGTAATTATATTAACTGCTGAACTATAAAAATAACTAACTTTGCTATTTTAAAATTGAAGAAAAATAAAACTATAAATAGCAATTGTAAGATAGTTAAAGGGAATGTTCTGTGAGTAGGTAACATGTGAGAAATGACTTACTGTTGAAAAGAGGCTAGAATTATTGAATTACTATAGAGTTTGATGGAAAATATATAGTTAATTATGAGGGATAATACTTTAAAGATAACTATCTATCTATAGCTTTCAAGCCAGAAGTGAGGTGGGGAAGAGGGGAGAAATAGGAAAAACTATCAATCCAACAAAAGGTAGAGAATGAAAAAAGAGAACACAAAAGCATTATAAGCAAAAATACCCAAATAAGGCAACAGAACTGAAGAAATAAACTCATATACATCACTAACAACAAAGAAATCTAAATGGATTAAATCCACCTATTTAAAGACAAATTATAATATTGCATTTGCATTTTTAATCTAGCTATATGATGCTTAAAATAGACACATCTGGCCGGGCACAGTGGCTCACACCTGTAATCCCAGCACTTTAGGAGGCCAAGGAGGGCAGATCACTTGAGGTCAGGAGTTCGAGACCAGCCTAGCCAACATGGTGAAACCCTGTCTCTACTAAAAATACAAAAAGTAGCCGGGCACGGTATCACGTGCCTGTAACCTCAGCTACTAGGGAGGCTGAGGCAGGAGAATCACTTGAGCCCGGAAGGTGGAGGTTGCAATGAGCCAAGACCACACCACTGCACTCCAGCCTGGGCAACATAGTGAGACTATGTATCAAAAAAAAAAAAGACATACCTAAAACCTACAAGAAAGACTGAAAATAATAAAACATAAATATATATCACATGCAAATATTAACCAAAATAAAGCTCACAGAATATCACATCAGACAAAATTAAAGCAAAAGGTATTAATAGGGATGAAGAGGCATACTTCATCCCTATAAAGGAAAAAAATCCACCTAAAGGATATAATAATCATTAATAATCATAAACTTGTATGCAACTAAAAACACAGCCTCAAAATAATATAATTCATTAAATACATTAAAAATATATAAAGCAAAACAAGTTACAAATTACATAAAGCTAAAACAGAATTTAAAGCAGAAACTGACAAATCAACATAGTGAGAGATCTTAACGTATCAGAAAATTGATAGATAATGTAGGTCAAAATTTAGTAAGAACACAAAATAAATGAACAACGTAATTAACAATCTAATGAATCTAAAAATTCAACATTGTACCTAACAAATAGAAAAAATTATTGATGCATTATAAGCCATTTATAAAGACTAATTGTGTTATAATGGAAAACTTAACAAATCACAAAAATTGATATCATTCAGATGACTTTGACTACACTGCCATTAAGTCATAAATGAGCAACAAAAAAATAGCCCATTTTGTAAACTTAAAAACATACATCTCAGTAATTTATGGTAAAAGAGAAAATCTCCATAGAAATTTTAAGTATGTGGAACCAAACGATTATGAAATATCTCATGTCAAAACTTCTGAGATGGGCCAGGCATGGTAATCCCAGCACTTTGGGAGGGCTAACAGGGGAGGATTGTTAGGGCTCAGGAGTGTGAGACCAGGCTGGACAACATAGTAAGACCTTGTAACTAACTACAGATTAAAACAACAAATTTTTTTAATTAAACAGGCATAGTGATGTGCACCTGTAATCCCAGCTACTTAGGAGGCTGAGAGGGGAGGATCACTTGAGCCCAAGAGTTGGAGGCTGCAGTGAGCAATGATCGCACCACTGGACTCTCACTTCAGTGACAGAGCAAGATCCTGTCACTTAAAAAAGTGTGAGATGTAGTAAAGGGTGTATTTAAAAGTAAATGTGTAACTTTATATGAATTTTATTTTTAAATGAGAAAGATTGAGAATTAGTAAGTATTGTATCCAGTTTAAGAAGTCAGAAAGAAAACAGAAAAATAAACCTAAAGAAAGTGGAAGAATCAGAGAGACAAGCAAGAATCAGAAAGGATATTCTTTTTATATTCTTTTTTCCCTCTGCTACATTTCTAGAAGCCATATTTTGCTTGCTCTGGGGTATGACTGGGTGGATTCAGGTGGATATGAAATCAGTCAAACCTTGGTCATGAGGCTGTACCTCCAGAGCATAATAATGCAAACCCAAGAGGCCCCCTCTTTTTTTTAAAGGCAGCCAGTGTTTATTCAGACAGTGTGCTAAACACTTTGCTAAGATATGTGGGTTAAAATGTACATAAAATTTATTATTTTAACTATTTTTAAGTGTACATTTCAGTGGCATTAAGTACATTCACATAGTTGTGCAACCATCATCACCATCCATCATAACTTTTTCATCTTCCCAAACTGAAATTCTGTACTCATTAAGCAATAACTCTCCAAATCCACCCTTTTTCCAGCTTCTGGCAATCACCGTTTTAGTCTCTCTCTCTATGAATTTGATTACTCTAGACACTTCACATAAGTGGAATCATACAATATTTGCCTTTTCACATCTAGCTTATTTCACTGAGCATAATGTTCTGAGGGGTTCATCCATGTTGTAGCATGTCAGAATTTCCCTTCGTTTAAGGCTAATATTCCATTGTGTGTATACACATTTTCTTTCTTCATTCATCCATCAATGGGCACTTGAGTTGTTTCTATCTCTTTGCTATTGTGAATAATGCTATATGAAAATGAGTGTACAAGTATCTCTTCAAGTCCCTGCTCTCAATTCTTTTCGGTATATACCCAGAGGCAGAATTGCTGGATCACATGGTAATTCTATGTTTAATTTTTTGAGAAACCATTATACTGCTTTACGTAGAAACTGCACCATTTTACATTCCTACTAGCAGTGCACAAGAGTTCCAATCTCTCCACATCCTTGCCTACTCTTGCTATTTTCTGGAATTTTAATAACAGCTAACCTAATGGGTGTGAGGTGGCATCTCATCGCGGTCGCAAGGACTTTATTAGCAGTTGACAGCACTGCAGGTATCCTCAGAGGTGGGCTTCCACTCCCACATTAGGAGTGCAGAGGTTAGAACTCAATTATGTTTTGAAAGAGACTGGAGAATAAAATGGAAATTAGGAAGATGTAGTTATGTAATGCACCACCTGAAATAAAAGTTCTTTCCCATTAGGAAGAGAATATTAGATTTAATAACTGCCCTAAGAATCTAATGTTACAGAATAACATGACATTACTATAGCCCAAAAGAAAAAAGATAGATAGAAATTTTTGTTTATTTTTTAGCTTCTCTGGTCAAAGACCATCTTCAAAACAAATACATACACATATACATCTGTTGTTTCCTGACTTTTTAATCATCACCATTCTAACTGGTGTGAGATGGTATCTCATTGTGGTTTTGATTTGCATTTCTCTAATGACCAGCGATGATGAGCTTTTTTTCATATGTTTTTTGACCACACATATATATATATATATAAAATATATATACACATATGTATATATAATATACATACTTCTTTTGAAGGTATATATATATAAAATATATACACTCCTTTCAAATATATATATATATATATATATATGCCCTATATTCTTTGAAAACAAATAATGGCTAGTATTATATACAAATTAATAAATATTTATATATAATATCAGCCATATTTTTAAAATATACTCAATAATTAGCATGTGTTATCACTACATGCCAGGCACTGGATTAAATATGTTACACACATTTTTATTTAATCCTCCTAACAACAGTTTGGATTTTCTTTAACAAATGAGGCAGTTGGAGCCTAGGACCTAGGAAATTTGCCCAGGATCACATAGCTGATCACTGGAAAAGCCAGGATTCAAGCCATAAGCTGTCTGATTTGGAATTTTCCATTCTACAAGTCATATGACTTCAAGATTTTTCTGTGCTGCTTCAATTTTCTTTCTTATAAAACTTCAGGGCAAGCTCCATTTTGCTCACTAAGACGGCACCCACACCCTTCAGAAAATGGGAGCTTCCCTGAAGAGAATCTTCATAAACCATGCTGCAGTTATCACATGAACTTGTTGCTTCCCAGTTATTGATAAAATTCTTCTTCCAATGAGGACCATGCAGAGCACATACCCACCTGGTCCTCTTTAAACTGTGGCATACATTAAATGCTGAAGACATAAGATTGGATTGCCTTACAACTCAGCAGAAAATTGGGTAACTTTGTACCTCCAAAAATAAAGCTCCCAATTTTTAAATGGAAAAGCATATGTCTGGTGATTAATAGTCAATTAAAATTTTTTATTATCATACTTTAAGTTCTGGAGTACATGTGCAGAACGTGCAGGTTGTTACATAGGTATACATGTGCCATGGTGGTTTGCTGCACCTATCAACCTGTCATCTACATTAGGTATTTCTCCTAATGCTATTCCTCCCCTAGCCCCCCACCCCCTGAAAGGCCCTGGTGTGTGATGTTCCCCTCCCTGTGTCCACGTGTTCTCATTGTTCAACTCCCACTTAAGAGTGAGAACATGTGGTGTTTGGTTTTCTGTTCCTGTGCTAGTTTGCTGAGAATGATGGTTTCCAGCTTCATCCATGTCCCCAAAAAGGACATGAACTCATCCTTTTTTTATGATTGCATAGTATTCCATGGTGCATATGTGCCACGTTTTCTTTATCCAGTCTTTCATTAATGGGCATTTGGGTTTGTTCCAAGTCTTTGCTATTGCAAACAGTGCTGCAATAAACATATGTGTGTATGTGTCTTTATAGTAGAATGATTTATAATCCTGTGGGTATATCCCCAGTAATGAGATTGCTGGGTCAAATGGTATTTCTAGTTCTAGATCCTTGACGAATCGCCACACTGTCTTCCACAATGGTTGAACTAATTTACACTCCCATCAACAAGTGTAAAAGTGTTCCTGTTTCTCCACATCCTCTCCAGCATCTGTTGTTTCCTGACTTTTTAATAAACACCATTCTAACTGGTGTGAGATGGTATCTCATTGTGGTTTTGATTTGCATTTCTCTAATGACCAGTGATGATAAGCTTTTTTTCATGTTTGTTGACTACATAAATGTCTTCTTTTGAGAAGTGTCTGTTCATATCCTTAGCCCATTTTTTTATTGTTATTTTTTTCTTGTAAATTTGTTTATGTTCTTTATAGAGTCTAGTTATTAGCCCTTTGTCAGATGGGTAGATTGCAAAAATTTTCTCCCATTCTGTAGGTTTCCTGTTCACTCTGATGATAGTTTCATTTGCTGTGCAGAAGCTCTTTAGTTTAATTAGATCCCATTTGTCAATTTTTAGCCAACTGATTTTTAACTACAATGCAGAACAGAAAATAAAAGTCCTGCAAGTGATCCTGTAGAACTGTACCTCAGTTCTACAGGATCTGCATACCCAACAAAGGGTATGTTTCCCAACAAAGGGTATGTTTCTGCATACCCAACTAAGTTAGGTATGCAGGATGTTTATTAGAAAATATAGCCTAGATGCCATTGCAAAACATATCCCTAGACCAAGTCTCAATGGAAGCAAGACCTCCATTTCTCAGGGGCCTCGTGGTCTCTGCTCCTCAATGCACACCTCTGCTCCCTTCTCAACTTTCTCATCTGCTTGCAAATGGACCAGATGTGGCTTCCCCAGCCCCCAAATCCACAGGACCCTCCAACTAGCTGCAAAGACCACCACCAAAGGGTTCAGTCTCTTTAGTGCCCTAGGAATGAATTCTAGTTGATCCAGCTCATCTTTCTTGAGAAGGACAACAAAACTCCAAGGTCACTATCTTCAGGCCAACCAGGAAATCAGATTCCCTTGAGTCAAGTATCCATCTGGTGTCCACTTAAATATATTAGGGAGGTGCTGGGAGTGGAGAGGGGTCAGGTACATAGTTCTGTGGCTTTGGGTACCATCCCCAAAAAGGGATTTGGTCCAGGACTGAAAGAACCCCTGTGCAGAGATTATCGTGGCAAAGTGATAGCTTGGGAAGCCTTTTTCTTAACAATGATTTTTGAAATGATTATGCAAAATATTTTTTATTTTATTTTATTTATTTTTATTTTTTTTTTAAAGAAAAAGAGAAAAGGAGAAGGAAAGAAAGAGCAAAAGAAAGAAAAAAAAGAATGAAAGAGAGAAAGAAAGAGGAAGAGAAAGAAGGAGAACAGGATTCTTGTTTTATTGCCCAGGCTAGAATGCAGTCTAAAAATGGGTATTAAAAACCTCTTTTATGCCAATAATTGTGCTTAACAATGGAGACAGGAAGGAATAGGGGATGAAAATAACAAATAAGCAGCCAA